>JAULBR010094060.1:0-11950 GCA_032355825.1 Melanodrymia aurantiaca
TTACATAATTTGTTTGTAGACACCATCAGATCATCAAAACTTTCCGTGTGGTATGCAAGTCCATCCACCGACCCTGCAGTTGTCAACCAGCAGAAAAGTCAGGCTATTCTTGCATGCAAGGTTTGTTTCTATAGTGATGTTTCTATTTAGCTGTGGTTCACTTAATAAAAGTAAAATCTATATGTACATGTAGCTCTGTTACATATGAGCTATTATGTTGCATATATAAGCGAGCTTTGTTACATGTACGTATACCAGCCTCCATGGTTTAGTTGTTAACCCTTTGGGCTACAGGCTGGTAGGCACTGGGTTCGAATCCCATTCCTGGCATATGGGATTTTTAATCTCAAGACCAACCCAGAGAGAGTGCTCCGCAAGTCTCAATGGGTAGGTGTATTTCCAGTTACACCGACCAGTGTCCACAACTGGTTCAACAAAGGCCATGGTATGTACAGTCCTGTCTGTGGAATTTAAGTGTTGACGAACATCAGCATTACATATGTTCTATACACTCGGCGCTATACTAATATAAAATAAATGAAGAGCACTAATAATATAGTAATCAGTTCTTCAATTATTTGCTTAAATGTATATTGAAAGCTCTTTAACAGAGTAAAAGTAACATTTTAAATTTTGCTACCAACTAATTGGAACATCTTCGAAAATAACTTTTGTGTTTGTTACAAAATGTTAATGTTTCATTTACAAATCCACAAATTAAAATTATTTGGTATTAAACTTAAGAAAGACTACTAAGTGAAATAGTTTAACTTTGGTTTACAGATATTTATAGCAATTTTGAGTGAGAGTTCAGTGGATGACAAACAGCTCAATGATGAACTGGCTCTGGCGTACATTTCAAACTCGGGCATCTTTCCCATTGGTTTGAGCTCATTCCGTGACCTCAGCTCCAAACTGAGTGGTGGGACGTAAGTGTTTATTACTGTTCTGTTGTTAATGTTGTGCGTTGTTATTTCCTTAAATCAGTTTCATTTTTATCCTGTCAACACATAACATTGGATTTGAGAATTGGCAATTATATTGTCATCCGTCTACTATTTGGTGTGTATTTTACAACCGTGGGGCTTGCTCTGTATTGTAATTCATTCTGAATATATAAAAAAATTTGATTGGCTATTGCAATAATTATTTTAATGTAAAATCAGAACAAACATTACCAAATGTAAAGGATTCCCCTTACGTTTGTTTACATTTTCATACACAATGTCTTGTCAAAGCAATCATTATTATTTTGGTCGAAGAAAACAGTAGTCTTGTTATGTGGTTGGACTATCCGATGAAAGTTTTAAAAATGTTGTCCAAATTTGTGAATGTGATGTCAAATAGAAGAATTTGTGAATATCGATTTATGCTTTGTTATTCTTGGGTAGGACATTTCTTGTATCACTGAACATTTTATTCATTTAATATTTATCTTTTTAATGCTAGGCAACTGATGTTGGCCAAAATCAACTGGACGTTTGTGTGTAAAGAAGGCCATTATGAGGAAAACATGCCTCCACTTATCACTTGCATACAACATGAAATGGAAAGACGAGAAGCAAGTGAACAAGAGTTTATCCCTGGCGCAATCCACACCCATGGCATGAATTTTCAAATGAGCTTGACTCATGGCCTCAACCTTGAGCCTGGTGATGACGATGATGATGATGATGATGACATTGGCAATGCTCAATCTGTAGGTTTAAAGGAGACAGGTAATTAGTTTTGCTTTTTTAACTTTTAAGATATAGCTATTCACAACAGACCCATACGATAAGCCATAATTCCTTGTTACTTACAAATTACTTTTTTATATATAATCACATATGAACAATCATTGTCTGTTTTCTTACAGCACTCCGCTATGACTTCTGGGACCGACATTTTAAAGGCAAATCTGAAGTTTTGTTCACTGATTTCAAGGAAGCGTTTTTAAAGGAATATGGAGAGAAGCTTGTGAAGGCATACTCTGAAGACAAGAAGAAACTGTTTGTGAACCTCATGTACAAAGACCTCTTTAACTTGAACAAGGTCGTTTCTAAACTGATGTATGACAAAGTGATTTCCAACAACCCAATGGCTGATCCACACTGTTTCTTCCACCACGTGGAGGAGTACGCGATTGCGTATCTGTCACTGCGGGAAGTCATTGACATGGACAGCACACTGCGTATTACAACCATTCAGAGTCTGGGTATGACTAAATTGACTCCTAGCTAAAGATTCAATGCTAAATGTGTGTTATCCATCACCAAAATATTTGCATTAATATAAGTGGACACAATACAATGATTAATGGCATCTTTTCATCAGTGCCCATAGCAAGGTTCAGGGTAGGTCTAAAGGCATGGTGAGAGGATAAGGCTTGTTTTCTTAAATATAATCTTTGTAAGCTTCAATGCACCTTATATGATATGCTTTATACCTCTTTTTATTAATTATGAGAAATTATGAGAAAATATATATGAATGTAACACTTCTAAAATAACATTTTAATGCCATATCTAGTACATCACACATTGAAATGCTGCTATATTTTAGTCAGTGTCTGTAATATGACGTCATCGCATTTCGCCCAGGTGTACAGGTTTATTCAAACATCAAATTTTTTCAGGAAAATTCAGCTTTCCAGCCATTGTTTCTGGATTAACAGAGATGTTGAAGGATGATGACCCAAATATTCGAGCAGTTGCAGCCATTGCACTATCTAAAGCAGGTAAATAGTTTCATCTAGAACATAATTCAGACAGGTTCGCAGAACTTCTGTCAGGTATGTATTTCAGTTAGATAGTGAGATATGTAATTCAATCAGCAGATTTAGGTTCCATAATACTGAATGAAACACCAGTCATTTTAAGTTAGCCCGGTTCACCAAATCTACTATAGACCTTGGTCCCAGATAGTGGATTTTGGTATGGTCTAGTGAAATTATTATTATAATATATTGGCTGCTAGCTCATGATTCTGACAAGGCTATTAACTGTCACAAGTATTTGTTGAGCACTGTCTAATGAAGCTCATTGTTATTCTCGGCTAGTGATGTTATTAGTTTTATTATTATAATAAATAGGCCGTTAGCCCATGTTTCTGACAAGGCTAATTGTTATTCTCGACTATTGATGTTATTAGTTTTATTATTATAATAAATAGGTCGTTAGCCCATGTTTCTCAAATATTTATTCAACATTGTCTAGTGAAACTCATTGTTATTATACAAATATATTTAGTATCAATTCCGGAGTCCAAGTGACCAGTACTAAAATTCCACTGTTGAACGTTAAGATGTTTTTACCAATATATGAAATTAACCCAATAAATAGATTGTACTTTTATCTCTAAATTTTGATTTTGATACCGAACTCATGTTTTATATATTCATTGACTGGAATACTGTAAAACATCATCATTTTAGGGAAAGACAAAAAGGACACAGTGGACAAACTGGTGAATTTACTGGAAGATGAGGACCGACTGGTTCGAGAAAGTGCTCTCCTCTCACTTGGATCTCTGAAAGCAACTCGCGCTGTCAGTCATGTCGTAGATAGATGGTAAGAAATCCTGCACTTTCTAACTTCATTATCCAAGGGTGCTACAACTTATTTGTGATATCTAGTGCGCTCCTCTCACTGGGATCTCTGAAAGCAACTCGCGCTGTCAGTCATGTCGTAGATAGATGGTAAGAAATCCTCGACTTTCTATCTTCATTACACAACGGTGCTACAACTTATTTGTGATATCTAGTGCTCTCCTCTCACTGGCATCTCTGAAAGCAACTCGCGCTGTCAGTCATGTCGTAGATAGATGGTAAGAAATCCTGCACTTTCTAACTTCATTACACAACGGTGCTACAACTTATTTGTGATAACTAGTTCAGTTGTTATAGGTTTGCCTCTAGTGTGTTAGGGTGAAGGATCAGGTCTCCATTACAATTATAGTATTTTTTTACTTTCTGAAAGTGGTTCACAAAGGGTGTGGTATGTGCTGTCTTGTTTGTGTGAAATGCATATAGATAATCTGTTGCTTCAGGTTTGGTTTTGGTGGTGGGAGTTGACAGGATCATGTTTCCCCAATATATAATTGAGCAAACTACAGTTCTAAAATCACAGTTCAACTCTCATTACTGTATATTACCTTTACGTATCTATGTGACATGCTTTTCCTACTGTCTACCGAAATCTGTCTAAACCAGAGCCTTTCTAATCATACAACCTGTATAAGCCAGCCTATTCTATTAGTTGTGTTGTACAAACCCAGTTACAATTGAAAAGTTTCTGATATTAATACATACTATGTATTAGATTGACTTCGAACCAAGTCCTTGACATTAAACATGACTAAAGTGGCAGATTTGTTTTGAAATGACTGGTTTGGCCAAGCGGTTATGGTGTTCGACTGTTAAGTGTTGTGCGAATTGATGCGGTATGTTTTTTCATTTGGGTAGTGTGCTGTATATGTATTTACATTGTATATGATTGCTTTTCAGGCGAAACGATCCTATCAAGAATGTCAGAGAGGCAGCAGAACTTGCACTAAATCGAATGAACATTGAAGATGCCAAGCAATGTATTCACATTACGGAGGTTCTCTCAAAGGAAATGTCAGCACTTAAGCCACAACAAAAGTGATAGATACATGTATTGCGTTGGTTATGCTGAAAATTGATGTTGTTACACAATGAAGTCAGATATATTTATGGAGTATTTATTTTTGTAATATATTGTATATGTTTTTTCTGTTGACAAAAGGACAATGGAGAGTTTCTCTCGGACATTGCAGCTGAAAATGTTTTATATTTATTTACACATACAAATTTTTATTAATGTTTAAAAAAATATGATTAAATATAGGTATAGCGATATTTTCAATATGTTGCCATACGAAAATATATTAGATACTTAGATATAAAAATATAGAAAAATAGCACAGAGAGAAATGTTATTTCACCAAGTGAAAATAATGAATTATGTTTTCACATGGTTGTAATGAGTTGCTAAGAATTTCAGGTGCTATTGACGTGAAATGACATCATATGTATACAGCATACCAAAGGCTGTGTTATGCCTTTGTCATATGTATGATGTCATATTGCAGAGTATCAAAGTTAAGCCCATTGATTTTAACGCACATAATTATTACGATCCTTGAGTGGATATGGGAACAATTTTATTCATGAGGTTGAGTGAAAAAATGTTGTTTTCGTCTTCGCTAGATAAATATTTCTCGTTTCCACTGAAAGGTCAATTGTTACCGCTCACCCGGCAATGATGAGAAACAATTATGTACTGAATGGAGTCACACACTTACATGTATAGACCAGGGGCGGGTTTAATGGAGAGGTTAGAAGGTCACTTGCGACTGACTTAGCTATGACATGACACTAGTAGTAGTCTACAATTACGTAAATATTAATATTTAAGGACACTAAAGCGGTTATTGTGGTCAATTTAAGTATCGTGGCTGCAAAACGTTGTAGCCATAACTTGTATCAATACACAAGACTGTGGCAGCGTAATCGTTCTGACAACTTTACGCTATCATTGCGCTAAGCAACGCTCATTAAACCGGCCCCTGGACAGCATTTTTTTTTACTTGACATTTATCTTTGATACTTCTGTACACAAACTAGTTTGATCACCAAATTAACATCATATATTATTGAAGACAATAGCATTCATTAAGTTATAATTATCTATTTATTTTAGACACTATTATTGTTTTAATTCATTCTGGCAGTAGTAACCTTTGACAGAGTACAACTTGTTTTAAGATGATACAAAGTAATGTTGTCAGTGATAGTAAGTTTGCAGCACTTATTGTAATATTGTTACTACAGTTACTCTGTGACAGTCATTTGGTAAATGTGTTAAATAACTGATGTTCATGTTGGCTTGGTCTTCTCAGTTGCTTAAAGATACACATGTAGGGAAATATCACTGTCTGTTTTATGGAGTATTTTTCAAACACTAATTATACTTTACATACATTGTACAGTTCTACTTACACCTAGTCAACTATCTGTGAAGAACTTATGAACGTATTGGCATGTCGAATATGGTCTTAATAGTGTTTTATTGAGTATTCTTAAAGCACCTTTTACCTACGATGTAGAATTCTACTTACACTTTGTCAACTATTCTTGTTTTTGTGTTATTTGTAATTTATAATTCCTTTGTTGTAAATCATTTACATAATTTATGAATATTTATTTGTGAGGCACTTACATGTAGGTGATGAAAGAAAATAATAATTAATGTTCAAATTACCTATAGCGATGTTTACATATAGAGGTATATATATATTAATATTAAATATATGTTCTTTTGATACTGTAAAGTGACCTACACACGTGCAATATTATTTACAATAATTATTATTGATTTAATTTTTGTTTTGCTACACACGATTCAATATTGTTGCAATATTCAGTATATTACCAAATTTAATCATGGACAGATCGGTAGCTTTAGCTCTTGCGATAGCTTTGAAAAAAAACATGTCTGAAGCAGTATTCAGTATTGACAATCTCATTGTCAATAATATTGTGCGTGTGTAGGCCGCTTTATGTCAACTGCATTTAATAAACAGTTATTACATAGGGTAGTTATTAGTATTTGGGCCAAGAATGCAATAGAACATACATGTTGGATTGATTAATGATTGGTAAAGTCTAAAGAATTTGTGTACCGGTATACTCTTATCTAAATCAAACTTACTAGGGTACATAAAACACAAGAAATCCATCTAAAACAGCACATGTTCAAAATTTTGAACTGGAGTGGGGTGGTGGTGGGAACAGGATGTTTGATCTGTGGGTGCCATATATCAGGAATAATATAAAGTATATTATTAAAAAAAAAATTAAATCAGTAAAATAAATTTCAGTAAAAAAAGAAATTTTTGTAATACCCGGTAAGGGGGTCATACCCCACCCCCGTTTTCCCACGTTGCTCCATTGTCACTATTGCCGAGTCCTCAGTCCAGAATGGATCTGGGTTAAACAAGTCCCATAATATACAGTTGCCATGTAAATAAGGTTGGGCTATTTAAGTTCTGTTCAGATGGCTATTATGCAGTTATGCACAGCGTTCTTGAAGAATTAGGTCTAGGTACATGTATGCCAAATAATATATTTTTGTTTGTTTGTATATTTAGTTTATATTTTGTGCCATTGTCGAGTTATGCAGGGCAGCTTGGAGTCTAGTATAATTTGTTTGTTAGTTTTTGGTGCAGTATTTCACTTCTATAGGCAAGTAGCACTCCGTCCATTATTTTTGGGTTTTTTTTAATGTTTTTATTTATTGTTTCCAAAACCCACATTTTTTAAAGCTTTATTAATTAAAGCTGTTGTAGGAATAATAAATGTATTATTCAGTGGGTCATTTATCATTGTTCTGCCATCAACCCGTCTCCTAACATGTTTTAAATTATTTTTGTGGAACTCGTTGAAGATTGTCTTAGTATATTTTTGTAATGTTTTATGCCAAATGGCAATCAACTTTGACCTCACATCAAAGTTTGAAGGTATTAAATTGTATTACCCATAGAATAGAATGTGCAGGGTATTATATTTGTAACCTCCCTAGGGAGAAAGAGGTTGCTTGAAACTTGTAATGTCACCCCATTGTTACTATAATAGAAAAACCGATTTTTCATTGGTGTGCGACATCATGTCAGAATTATGGATTATCTCACCCGTGCAAAATTGATGTTATTGACATTAATTTTATTCAATCGAGATAATCTGCATTTCTTTATTACATGTACTTTATTGTCTACATATTATTTTACTCACCACTTCAAACCTCCACCATACCATATTCATGTGGTTCTGTGTTGTCTGTGATATATGCATACTTTTACTTTTTGTATTTGTAGTGCACTTGTATACATGTATTTTAGACATACATGTACAATATACAATTTTATGTTGTTCTTTTGATGTGTTATTTTAACTCTAAATGTAATAGTAGTGTTGTTGAATAAATTAAAATGATAATTTATATCATGTCTAAATCGGACAGTCGTCTAGTGTATGCTGTGCATACCACAATACTTCTAGATTTTTACAACATACATGTAGTAAGTGCTTTCAGACACTTTCTACATTGCCAACCAAATAAAGTAAATTGACACGACATAAATTAATGGTCGGTGTATTCAACAACAAAAGAATAATTATTGTGTATTATTAATTTCTAACTACTCTATGTGCACCATGTGGCCCAAAGCATTGGAGATAAACTTAAATAAAATGCATATAATTATGATAAATATACTTGTGCAGGACACCGGAATTTGTTGATATGTTCCAATTGGCTAAAGTTGTATTAAAAGTTGCAAACAATCTTGAGATTTTTTTAAAGAATTCCAAGTGATAAAAGTTTTAGCTCTAGATAAAAAAGCAGAATTGTTTTTGCTTATATAAAGATTTATCACCTGTTTGTGTTTGTTTTTATGTACAAAAATATTGTTGTCATACAATAAACAAAATGACATGAATCGACAGTATACAAGTATCTATTGATTACAAGGGTCGCGGAGCATGTTAAATTGTCGGGATTCCAAGTGAAGATGGGGGTGGAGTGTGGTGAAATTAAACAAAATTATAATGATAAATAAAAATTTTGGTCTGTGAAAAATGATGGGGAAATGGCCCTCAACACCCAACCCCTGTATTATTCAAACCAAAAGGTAAATAAATGTGAATTGATTAGTTTTGGACTAGTTAAGACTACGATTTAACAAATGCTTGCATTTATTTTGAACTTCTTCTTGGCAAACCAATACAAATTGTTTTGTTAACAACAAATAGGAAACAAAGTTAAATGTTTAGGTATTTATTAGCGTTTCGGCATGTATATTTCCATCACAAACAATCTATTATAATATTACTCCCAGTAAACAACCATTATGATAAATTGATAAATAATATTCACAGTGCACAAAAAACAATTTATACATGCAAAATTGCAAGAGAAAAAAATGTATATAGATACAATGTATTTATATAAAAACAAATCTTAGTAATTATGCTCTTGGAAGAACATGTACAGTGACTACAGTCCCACCTACAAGTGTTAATCTGCCATAATACTATGATATACAGTGAAACCCCTCTAAACTGGATCCGGTTCTCTCTAAACCGAACATATTTCAAAGTCCCAAACATCCTTATGTGCTGTATTTAAACCTCGGTAAACCGAAAACCCCTTTAAATCGGACATTTTACTCGGTCCCGAGTGTGTTCGGTTTAGAGGGGTTTCACTGTATTATAAGGGGCTTTAATTATCAAGTTTGTCCATATTAAACTAGTATCTAGTATATTTTGCGATTAACTTTAATATTTTTCCAAAAAAAAGGAAAATATAACTACCTTTTTCAACATCTATATTACTATAACGATTTATTTCGAAAATGTTTAGAATGTTAAAATAAAACCATTATAATTTAAAATATATACTGCATCAATTAACAGGGTTTTCTAAAAACTGTTTTGTGTCTTGTAAACTGTAAATTGCTTGCTAGCAAGATATAAAGAATTATTCTCGTGGAATTTACAGAAAAGTTTCTCATTTTTCAAAACCAATGTAGAAAATGATATGTGAAAGAAAGTCTAAACAACTCTACTTTTCAGGAATGTATTGTACCAGCAAGTCCACAAGTAAACAAACACTCGGCAGCAAGAGATCTTTTATAATATCCTTTTACACAAACAGCTATGCATATATCACAAGTTTTAATGTACTGGTCATAGAACACTGGTTTTACCTGAATAATTCAATGCAATAAAACAGTTACAAACTTTGATGTGAAATTGACCAGCATGAAAGCAATAACATGGTGACAAATTCACTTATCAAATTTGTAGAAGTGGCATATAATTTAGAGGACTTACATTCATGTTACGCAAAGGAAGACCTGTCTAATTTATTTTTTTTATACTTTTAACAGCTCTTCTATTCTCCGGAAATATATTATTTTTTAACTATAACCTGTTCTAATATGTACATACATGCAGATACATGCAGGGTAGCCAGAGTCCAATAATAAACAATAATGTTCAAATTTATATAAAATAACATTATATTGTAGCTCTATAATAAATAATTAACAACTTATGTACAACTTTAAGATAACAACCATGTAAAAGATTTTGTTCGTAATTATGTAACCTTATTAGGCCAAATAAAAGAACATGTGTGGTTCCGAATGTTTAGAGTAGGTAGGCATCGCATAATAGATTAATACCCTTTTTTTTCATGTATCGTTACACTTCGTTGATTCTTGTAGAAAACATCAGAATTTGCTGCATGTGTATACACTAAAAAATCCGCTATTCTGTCTATGGGACAATGCATATAAAAGACCCCTTGCTGTTTTTCGGTAAGAGTAGCCCATGAAGCAGCGACAGCAGGTGTCTTCTGAGACCATGTGTCAATATAACCATGCGTCTGTCGTCAAATAACCGCTGATTTATAATCAATGTGTTTCTAGTGGTGTCGTTAAATAAAACAAACTTTACTTTTTACACTGAAAAATCCAGCAATTCGAAGTTACAATGGGAACGAAAATTAGCAGTCACGGAAAAATCTACTAGTTGGCGATATGGATTTAGAATTGGTCGGTCAGAAATGTTTTTTTTAATTATTATATTTTGCTTAATAACTTTATGGTCGCATGGTTTTTATAGGATCGGTCAGGTAGCCGAAACCACACATATTATTTTGTTTGGCCTTACCAGTATATTTAATCTGCAAATTATTACATTGTCAAATGAAAAATCATACTTTAAGTACGGTAAAAAAAGAAAATGCAAATATAATTTTATATAACAACAACAAAAAAATTCATGTACACATACATAAACTGCTATTAATATAAAAGAAATTTTAAATATCTTTTAATAGTCGGTTAATTGTAAAGTAAAACATTCTTAAGGGGCCTACCCACAACCAATATTATTGAACAATAATATGCCATCAACATTATTGCCTAGTTCCCACCATACATGTACATCAATACTTTTGAGCAATAAAATATTCACTTATACATGTATTACATTCGTCACCAAGCCCCAATGTTTTAATTAGCAATTAACGACATCCTGAAAGTACTATTTTAAAACATAATTAATATCTTCTATGTGAAAATCATGAATACATGTAACTCATCATGACAGCTAAAATGCTTTTGAGTATTGAGGAGTTTGAAAAGAGCTTAACACACAAAGGCTCTATAGACTTTTACGGTGTCCGTCTCTGGGCGAGCCTATTCTTCAAGCTAGAATACTTTCTTGGTAGTTCTTCGCAAAGCTACCCTAATGACAAGAACACCTTTTTAAAAAAAAATTATTTTAAACTGTAGTTATTTGAGCAATACCGTCAGATAAACTTACGTAACTCGAAAATATCAACAAAACATTTTTTAATTTCTTTTCTACAAATGCTCATCATGCATAATATGCCATGGAACACAAAAAGATATATGGCGAATTAGAGAATTGCGCATCATATTCCACGATGAGTTATTTGGGAAATTACAAAGTCATCACAGCCAGACATTCATCTAATAAAACAACTTTGAGATCATTCATAAATGTCAATGTGTTTCACATTGGTGGTTCACATTGCACACCAAATTATGATGCCATTTCATGCTCTCCTTCCCCTTCTAACATAAAATATTGATCAACTGTTGCCTTATGTTTTTATGTGAAATGCAATCCAAATTTTGCTTTTACTCCCCACCCACCCACCCAGACCCCTTCCAAACATTGTGAAACATACATGTATTGACATTTATGCCTGCTCCCTTAATATAATGCATTGAGGTTTTGACATTCTTTTACCCCCCCCCCCTTCCCCCTCTCAGATTGAGAAGACGACCTGACTACGGTCAGAACGTCATCTCAATCTCAGCACCCTCTACAACATCCTTCGGATGGATG
>JAULBR010094071.1:0-11947 GCA_032355825.1 Melanodrymia aurantiaca
CCACATATATTTGCACATGATTATACACTTATGTTCATTGTACAGTTCATTTTTACTATGTCTGTCATGTTTTGTTTCATGTTAATTGTAAAATGTGGGGAGAGACCTTAATATAGGCATTGCCTGTTGGTCAATCCTCAATGTACGCACTTTTTGTACCTAATAAATATAGTTTAAAAAAAATACAATAAAAAATTGTAATAAAACACATTGACATTTATGCATGGTACATTAGTAACTTGCGCAATATCCTAACAAAAATTGGTTGTTGCTTAACTTTATTTTAGTTGTATAACTATTTTATGTGTAATCTGAAAGTGAAAACTGACTTCCTGTGCGCAGAACATGCTCTGTATGGAGTACGGGTAGAGATTGGCATCGCCCATGTATTCCGTGACTGTGTTGAAATACTTGGCTGGAATGAGGTTCTGGCTGGTCCACAAGATGATCGTCCCGTCAATAGAACCACTGGCAAAGCATGATTCTATAGAAGAAAAACATACATAACTCACTTTCATAGTTCGCATAGGTCAAAAAAATATTTGTTTAAGGTTCCATGGTGTAAAAACATACATGTAGTGTCTTTTTTTCTGTTTTTTATCATTGGAAAACCTATAGAAAAAAACTATCTGTTTAACACACCCATGCACATAAACAAGTAATTAATCTCTATCTATTATGTTCCATATAATATATGACTACTGTATATTGACAGCATAAAATACCGTTTCCACATTTTCGATAAGCAGACATCTCAACTTTAAAATGTGGTAATGAGTGAGATTTCATTGAAGGAATTCAGTTTTACAGAAGAATGATTTCTGTGGGAATACTTACCGGATATGTTAATGAGGCTGTGAATGACTTCACGATGAGGTGGAAGTTTTTTCACCATCTGGATTTCCTTAGCGTCTGCTTCTCCTCCATTCATTGGAGTTATCACAGAGTACACGACTGCACAAATACATATATTTCTCAATAGGTACCGGTACATACAAATAAAAAGTCTATTCTGCGACACTTCTAAAATGCAAGGAAATAGTATCATGTTAATTTTTTTCAGAAATTTGTGATTCCGACAAAAAGTTACATTATCAATGAAGATGTCTAACCAAAATCAGGCGTAGTTACCAGTGGTTTGCGACAAAATATTTCATTCCAAAGTTGGGAATTATACTGAACAAAAAGGTGATAGATTTGCTTTTTATATTATTACTTAAACTTCTAAAATTACAATATGTAAACAAATGCTACAAACCTGAGTGCTTGTAATGAGATTATATGCAAATTAAAACTTAAATATTGGATTTTCCCAAATATGTCACATCAGGCAGCACATGTAAGATCTGTCTCTGTTCCTCAGACAAGATTGATTTTGCTACCTAACGAAGGGAAGTAGACACGGAAATGAAATCAGGTACTCCGATTCAGGATATCATACATGTAGTTAAAACAAGATTAGTATAGTGGAAAGAGAAACTTACCAAGAATCTTGTCTGCCGCTGTGACAAGTCTCTCATTCTTCGTCACAATCATAAACGAAATATCTAAAACAATCACACACATAATTTAGTCACTAAACAATTTGTATAAATGTTACATGCAATGGGTAGTTACTATGTGTCTTTATCATCATCATCTTTATCATCATCATCATCATCAATCATCATCATCATCAATCATCATCATCATCATCATCTTCATCATCACCATTATCAATTGTCATCAATCATCATCATCAATCATCATCATTGTGGGACCTCTCAGTTTCAGCGCCCTCTACAACATCCTTTGGATGAAGCATTAAACCACATGTTGTGGTATTGTACCACGTGGCCTATCTATCCTAGCTTGGCGTACCATCTTCCTCATCACCGCGAGTGAACGTATGGAGCAGCTTGCCGTCATGCCTCCACACCGACAGACTTTCCCCACCAGAACAAAATAACTGAGCATCCTCCGTCAGCGATACCAAACACTGCAAAACAAACCACACAGTTTACTCTTTAAAATAAATAGGGGTTTTTTCGGGGAAGAGGTGGGTCCTTAACATGACAAGAATTTTTTCTTTGGCAACTAAAAATATTAAATATCTGTCACTTGAAAATATCAGCTTTCAGAGACCCGTAGAAAAATGTTGGTCTATGCATAAAATCAATGAAAGTGCTAAATTTTGTCCAGCACAACAACTTACCCGGACAGAACTGTTGTGGTCAGAAATAACTTGATGACAGTGTCCAGTGGAAATATCCCAAACCTTAAAGACAATGTTAAACATTTGAATAAATCTTATAATTCTAAATTTGTTTTATCTTATGGTCTATAATAAATTATGCATCATGTGCATGTTGTCAGTCTATCCTAGTGTGTCTTGGGAAGAAGGTGAAGGGAGGGAATTTGATGGATGGGGGATTAGGGGGAATGGAGGCAACTGCTCTACACGTAGGGTATTTATCATTATTCAAGGCAAACATTTATATATTTTTTTTAGCTTTATTCATCATAAATTCAAGAAATTGTTTTTATATCACCATCACCTACAATAGGTATATTTGATAAGGTATTTTAAATAAGTATATATTATAATAAAATCCAATACTGTCTGGTTAGAAATATGCAAACCCTGATTTGTTTGTCAGATGATCCTGTCAAAAGTAACCAATCAACAATGGTGTCAATCTGAGGCTTGAGCAAAAGCATGCATGTGATTGGACGAGAGTGTCCAGACAGAACAGCCAATCGTTGACCAACCTAAAGAAAAATTAAAGTAAATAATCATATTATAACAGTGGCTCTACTTAAATGATGGAACTATTCACAGGATTGTTTTCATCTGATATTCTACATTTCATCAGAGTGAGCCATTGAATACTTGAAAACAACTTTCAATTAATGTTGCAGTTCAAATTGGGTGATCTTTTTAAAATAGCCAAGTCTAATGATTATTATTTTAGTAAAAACATAAGTACCGATTTGCATAACAATTGACAGTCTGCAGACTAAACCTCACAAGCACTGAACATTCATAAAATGATCAGGATAAAGTTTGTTTGTTTAACGACACCACTGGAGCCCATTCACTAATCATCAGCTATTGACTTTTAAACATCAGGGCCCGGTGTTCGAATCCTGGGTTAGCGCTAACCATGAGTTAAATTTAACTACTGATTAAAAATTGCTTTGTTCAAACGTTGGTTAGCGCTAACTATGAGTTAATTATACACTAACCCAGCTTTTAACCTGTGATTAGCGAACCCTGGGTTAAGGAATTTAACCCATGGTTACTGTTAACCAGTGGTTAAGTTAACCCAGGATTCGAACAACCGGGCTAAGGTAATTTTAACACATGTTCTCAGAAGGAACCTGCTGTTGGTATATACATGTAGGCTACTCTATTCAACAACAGCACCGGTCTCTGTGATATAGTGGTTAGACCACTGAACACAAACTGTTAGGTAGCGTGTTAATTGGTAAAAAGACTAGCCTATGTGGCAGCAGGTATCTTCAAAGACCATGTGTCAACATAACCATGTGTTTGACATCAAATACCCAATAATTATTTATCAATGTGCTTCAGTGGTGTCAATAAATCACCAAATTTATATTTTTTTAAGTAAACCATAACGATTAAATTGAAGACTACGTACATGTATGTCCCATATCACTGCTTTGCAGTCATCTCCAGCCGACACACATCTGAAATAAAACAAACTCAGGACTAAAACTTAGAAAAAAATTTTTTTTTACCGATCCCTCAAAATTTACACCTGCAATCTGCAATGCTGTTGCAAAATCCATTGTAAAATTGATTTGAAATATCTTTGTTACATAATTTGATAATCTCATGCCATTTGGTTACTGTAGGGTTGCTGGTTACAGTCTGCTGATCAAAAACACTTATAACTGAAGAATTATTATTATAAGACATAGCAAAAGGCAGCGTGTTAGCACTATAGCCTAGGCTACCATTATAGGTCTCACTTGGCACAAATGAACTTGGCTGAAGCTACATGTAATTACTTCTGTACATGTTGTACTGAACTTGGTCTCAATTAGATGTCAAATCATAAGATCGGTGAATTTGAAACGATTTCTTTGATGACCTACATGTACATGTACATGACTTTGTATGCTCTGATCAGAGTTACAGGGATAATAAGGCTATCTTAATATGTAAAAAGGACCATACATTATGTACCTGTGTTTGTCAATCTTCATAAGAATGCGGACAATGTCTGTGTGTTGCTGCAGGACGAGTATCTCTGTGTACGGATTGTATGGCTGACCATCTTTTAGCTCTTCCACTGTTGTCTGTAACAGAACAAACTAAACCATACACAATCATACAACAAGTGGATATAATAGCGGGCTTGCAATCTCAATAAACATTAAAGTAAAGTTTGTTTTATTTAATGACGCCACTAGAAAAACATTGATTATAAATCAGCGGTTATTGGATGTTATTGGTTATATTGACGCATGGTCTCAGAGGAAACCCGCTGTCGCCGCTTCATGGGCTACTCTTACCGAAAAACAACAAGGGATATTTTATGTGCACTATCCCATAGACAGAATAGCTACCTGTACCTGTACAGGTACATAATGTACACATAGCTAAGTATACTGTGATTGATGCATGTGTACTACATGCATTTACGTTGTCTAAGGGAAATATTCCCTTGTCATTATTTAAAACTGTCATAGCATTTTGAGCTGGTTCCTGAAATTCCAAGATTACGTTTTCTAGATTTATTCATATAGTATACGATGTACACGAATGCGGACCATAGCTAAGTAATCTGGAGCAGTATACATGTAATAATAATAATACAAACCCAAATTCAATATGACGACTGTTACGCATCAACTGTCATTCTGGTACCAAGTGAATGTATGTTATTAATTAAATTAGTTAATCTACAATATATTTTCTTGAAATCTAAACGATAAAATAATTGATGAAAGCAATTGCGTATCTCTATACAAAAACAAAGTCGAATGGATATTGCGGCAAATTCAAGGTGGCTTTTTCTCACGAATAATAGCCAAACTAGTGACGATACCAGGTTTTCGCAAAAGCTGAGTATATCATACCCCACTGATGAACTCATCCATGTAAAGCCGATTAAAGTAAGGTATTGCATCAGACATCTTCTGAGCCAATGATGCGTTATATCTTGAAATAGCCTCCGAATGTCTACCATAATTGCTTAGAAAGTTTTCATCGGTCCATGAGTAGTATAACCATGATGAGGTCACTTTTGAGGCAGCGTCAAGTTGATATATAAAGTGTGTTTGTTTAACGACGCCACTGGAACACATCCATTATAAATCCGCGGTTATTGGACGTCAGACGCATGGTTACAGAGGAAACCCGTTGCCGCCACATAGGCTACTCTTCTTCGAATAACAGCAAGGGATCTTTTATGCGCACTATCCCATAGATAGGATAGCACACACACCACGGATTTGATAAACCACTGGCTGGAACGGAAAATAGCCCATACAAATGTTTTGCGCTGTGGAGGATCGATCCCTTGACCCTACCTCTAGACTACGTGCCGCGCCCCGACAAGTTGATGTAATATACCATAAATTGTGTGTGTGTTCGTTCATTCACTCACTCACTCAACGATTTAGTTTTTCATTCAGTCTAAAAGAATTAGCCGAGTGGTTTCGACTAAAAGGAAGGGTGTTGTTTAATCCTATTAGAATCACCTGTTAATGCGATCTCTTTTGTTTGCTAATACGACACATATTAACCTACATCTGTTTCATATGAGGATCAGTAAACCACTTTAATTATATTCTTTCTTTACGGGACGCTGTTGTTTATTTTTAAAACTATACTGCTTACACTCATATTCATCAATACTGTCAATCACATAGGATCTTCTTTACAGAAATTCAAACGGCTGAAAAATGTGCGAATTGAAGTGAATATTTCAAGGCGAAGACTTTCTTGTTATTTCTTTTGGAGTAATATTCACATTGTGATACGGGACAACATGTCGCCAATTTAGCGTTTACTAGTTCCACCTTGGCAATATGTGCAGTAGAGAATCGAGCTTGGCACACCACAATAGTGAATAATAACATTTCTTACGGTAAATTCTTTCATGTCAAGATTAATCTACAGGCTTTGTTTCATTGTCGAAACCACATGTAGGAAAGACTTCAAAAAGCCTACAAAGAAGTTATGCAATTACCGAAAAACGTTGGACGTTGCAGAAATGTTACGTGGAACTTCAAATGAAAAAAATAACCCAGAACTTTAACAGAAATAATTTCTTGTATACAGCATCGGTGTAAACTTATATTCGTATAGAGTGTTATTTTATTAATTTAATTGTAATATTTTTTAAAAATTATATGAAGACATAGTGATTGTGATTTAAATTATATGACGACATACTGATTGTGATTTTGTTCGTGATGTCTAGCACAGATGATCCCATCTGGAGCGTGATTGAGTCACGACTAGGTAAAGTAGCGTTAGATTGCGCTAACGAGAAAGATTCCTTCCTACCAAACAGACGGAAAGAATATCCACAGATGCAGATCCCCAGGAACGCATAAAGATATGCATTGGAACATGATATTTCGTAGTCACTCGCTTACACGTAGGTGTTTAAAAACTAAGTAGAACCACTGTTTTACGGCATCGGGTGTCTTTTTCGTGTCGTACCAATGACTTGTCAATAATTATAATTGATGAAGAAAGTCAATGGAGGATTATAAGTAATTTCGCCTCGTTCTGAGCCGGAAGAAAGAAGACCAGGAAACAAGGTAGTGATTGTTTTCTTAATTCCTCAGTTCCCAAAAGAAAGTCTTGACCTATTTATGTATTTATTTATAGCTGCTGGTCGTGTTAATTTCATATATTGTATTTGTTATATTGCAAGGACATGTACTGATATAATTATTATTAACATGGTTGTTAGTTCGCACACACGCCCACAAACAACGTCATAGGACCTTGCATAAATGGCGTATTACATTGAAAATGTCCTTGCGTGGTCTATATATCGAATAGATCTGTTTTAAGGGTTGATGAATGGATACTTTCTCAAACTACATTGTCAGGACTGAAATATATTGATCGTAGCAATTAAAATAATTCAATGTAATTTATAAATTGACAACACTAAATGATACGATAGCAAGTTTAGAACAGTCATTTGAAACCGAATATGTTTTATTAATACTAATAACACGTTGTTTTTTGTTTTGCAATATCAAATCGTGTCTTGTCTTGTCATAATTGAAAACTCGTGTGTAATATGCCAGGAACATTACACCAGTGGCATTGAATGACCAGTTATTAAAATGAAATAAACGAAATATATACCATAAAACTAATCTTAGCATAGGCTCTTTATTACTACACGGTCATACATTTGTCGTCATACATTGTGCGACAAATGTTGCAAGTTGTTGCAATTTGTTGCAGTTTGTATGACGGGCGGTCCTGCACGGTGCAACAAGCTGCGACAAATGTCCCCACTTGTTGCAGCTTGTATATACTTGTATATACATTTGTCCCAGCTTGTTGCACCGTGTATTATAAATCAGTGGTCATTGGATGTCAGACTCATGGTTATATCGACACAAGGTCAGAGGAAACCCGCTGCCGCCACATGGGCTACTCTTCCAAGAATAACAGGAAGGGGTCTTTTATGTGCACTTTCCCATAGACAGGATAGCACACACCACGGAATTTGATAAACCAGTCGTGGATCACTGGCTACAGAGGCCACTAGAAGACGGATGCCTGGGTTATGGTGTCAGGGATAAGCGATTAATGTGGCCATGTCAAAAATGGTTCAAGAACGCTCGGATGCCGCTATAAACACAACGTAATTATGTTGTAGTCAACGTTTAACAGCATAGGTGTGGGTGTTGTCAGACGGGTTGGCCGTAAACACATACAGCATCTTAATACCAAACTACATAACAAGCTTTGTAGGCGACTTAAAATGTATCGCTTTTGATAGTTCGTGATTAATGTCCATTGTTAAGAGATTTGCAGTTTACAGGACTCAGTGAGCAAACTGGGCTATTATAGTTGACGAGTTGTTAAGGCATGCTAAAGATAAAGTTTATTTGTTTAACGACACCTCTGGAACACCTTGGTTATTAACTAGAGGTTACTGGATGTTACTGGATGTCAAACGCACGTATATATCGACACGTCGTCATAGATGAAATCCGTTGCCGCCACATAGGCTACACTTCTTCGAATAACAGCAAGGAATAGTTTATGTGCCCTTTCCCACAGCCAGGGTACCAGTGAACCAGTCGTTGGATCTCTGGCTGGAACGGGAAATAACCCAGCGGGTCCACTGAGGAGGATCGATCTGTCGACCTATCGAACCTCAGGCGGACGTTCTTGCGCCGAGCAGCTACGTCCCGCTCCGTGAACGTATGCATTGAACACATTGCAGTTACCGTTAGTATACAATGCGGGATAACGTAGTCTACATGCAAACGAATGTATATACTTACTACCCATTATACTACAGGCGTATATACATACCTACACGCATGCACGCACGCACGCACGCACGCACACATACATACATGTACATACATACATTCGTTTATAGATACCGGTACATACGCACACACATGCATGCATGCATGGATACGTACAATTCCCCTTTCCTATCCGTGATCCATGACTGGTCCATATGCTATCCTGTCTGTGGTAAAGTAACAATGTCATAACACATTTGCTGTGTTCGGTAAGAGTGGGTTTTTCCTACGATCAAATATCGATATAATCATGTCTGCATGGTGTGGATCAACAGTTTTAGGGTGGAGAGATTCCGTAATAGGACGTTGTAGAAAAAAACCAATGAAAGCCGTTCAACTATTCTTCCAAAGATGCCATACCTTATATTGTAAATGATTTTATTAGAAGGCAAAAGTGTCACGAATAGACATGTGACGACAGGTAAACTAGAACTACACTAAGCGTAATAGGTAAATGAGCATGTTTGTCCAAATCATATTAAAACCTTTCTCATAAATTACCTTCTATAGACCTAGGTGTTACCTCGCGGACACCCTGTAGAGGCACCTGGGGTGACATTTACAACATGTCTCCTTAGCCATAGTGAAGGGGACGAACAATCTGTCAAGGAAGATTTATCTAGCCGCTTGAAAACAGGGCAACGTTTTGCCGTTGATTGTTTCAGCGTATATCATGCTCACCATCCATAATAAAAGATGGGCAATGTGCGACTTGCGCTTATCACAGAGTTCAAGACCCTGCCGGTGTCATCATCGTATTTGTGGAAAGCACCTCTCCCAAAGACGGATAGCTCGGGACTATTCTGAGGGTGATTTGGCGCGTTGTTCAGCCTGATCTACACGCTGTTTCTGTCTGTGGCTTCAAAGACGGCAGCGATGGATGTGACAAGTGTGTTTGTCTAGTCACTCTCCGGCATTCGTGTAACGTTCCCATTACAACCTGACGACTTTTAGAACATTTCCCGGCACTTAGACAATAAGGAAAGAATTATCAACATTCGTACGGTAATTGTTGCATAGTCAGGTGAATAAATTATGAGAACCTGTTTTCCCACGTCTACAGAAACAAACACTGTCTGGAAGAGGCCGACTTTTCTCGCTCTGTTTTACTTTACGCTGTGTTCTCGCAGTACTTATCTAGAAAACTTTAAATAAAATTATTTAAAAGTCGGGAATTAGAAGGTTTTCGCTAGACAAAACAATATGGCTGCGCTTACGACGGTAGAATGAATGATACGCTCAATTTTCATGGACTCCTGATTTTTATCATTGCCTTGGGTGCGAATCGTCGTACCTGTATGAGTATTATTATGTCATCCCTAATATGTAGATACTGGGTTCGAATCCCATTCGTGGCATATGGGATTTTTAATCCCAGTAGCGACTCCAACCCTGAGTGAGTGCTCTGCAAGACACAATGGGTAGGTGTACTTCCACTTACAGCGACCAGTATCCATAAAGCCCTTTCACCCACAGCAGTACAGTACATACGAAGTATGAATTTTCTCTAATCGCTTGATTCTAGAACGCCATGTAAAATAAATATCACCTCTAAAAGATCATGTTCGAAAATGGTTTATATTATATTAAAAGTACAATCTTAAATTTCAAGCAATAAGCAATTATTACGCAGTGTATTGTTTTAATTCGAAAGCACGGTGTGTCTGCCTCAGGTACGCGTGACGTCATGTCTTTATTGCCGAGAACTCGGTGACATCGCGACTTACATTGTTTTTATAAATAATGTGCTTTTTATTTCACGGTTTGGTACTAGCAGTAAACTAAAGAAGAAAAAAAGTTAAATTATAAAATTTGATTCTGTTCATATTTGGAAATTTTACGGCAAAATTTACTGTAAATTTCAGGGCCCGGTTGTTCGAAACCTGAGTTAGCACTAACCCTGAGTTAAGTGCCTAACCATGAGTTACATATAACTACTGATTAAAAATTGGTTTCAAACGTTGATTAGCGCTAACTATGAGTTAATTATACCCTAACCCAGCTTTTAACCTGTGATTAGCCAACACTCGGTTAAGGAATTTAACCTATGGTTAGTGTTAACCAGTGGTTAAGTTAACCCAGGATCCGAACAACCGGGCCTAGATCCTGCTCACTGGACTAGATCCTGCTCACTGGACTAGATCCTGCACACTAGACTATAGATCCTGCTCACTGGACTAGATCCTGCACACTAGACTATAGATCCTGCTCACTGGACTAGATCCTGCTCACTGGACTAGATCCTGCACACTAGACTAGATCCTGCTGCACACTGGCCTCTTTACTAAACTCTGACCCTGCACACGGCTATCTATATTGCATGGTAAAACGTGCTTGCAGGAAGGAGGAGGTAACTAACTAACATTCATGCTATGTGAATTATTCCAGTCATTCGGCGACATTCCTTACTTGCTGGTTTGTCACCACACATCGTGGCTTCAAGCGTGTACCACGTGTTCCAGGCTGCACAACCAGATACGTGCTGCAAATCACCATGTAATTCCCATACATCCTGATGACTTGTTAAATGAAGTATTAAGATGGAGTAGTTTGTATAACGTAACACACCTATACGAGCACTCCCAGTTAAACGTAATCGGCAAAAAGCAAATCTATCTCAACCGCATGACATAATTATCATTTGCGACCAGTGTCTATAGCAAAGGACGTGGTATGTACAGTCCTGTCTGTGGCGACCAGTGTCTATAGCTGGTTGAACAAAGGCCGTGGTATGTACAGTCCTTTCTGTGGCGACCAGTGTCTATAACTGGTTGAACAAAGGACGTGGTATGTACAGTCCTTTCTGTGGCGACCAGTGTCTATAACTGGTTGAACAAATGACGTGGTATGTACAGTCCTTTCTGTGGCGACCAGTGTCTATAGCTGGTTCAACAAAGGCCGTGGTATGTAAAGTCCTGTCTGTGGGAAAGTGCATCTAAAATATCCTATGTTACTTATCAATTCGGAGTAGCGTGTTTCCTCTATCATACTAACACTAACTTCTGTCCTGAACAGGCAGTCGAGACAGCTGGACTGGGTGATTATGACAGATGTGCTTGAAGCTTAATTGGATATAAGCACGTAAATAAGTTATAACTAACTAATTAACTAACCAACCAACTTACTAACTGACTATTATCATCATTTATACTGCATGTATAAAACGCAGCATCGGCCCCAGTAGCTCAGTGGTTAACACATCGAGTTAAGCATTGGCCCCAGTAGCTCAGTGGTTAACACATCGAGTTAAGCATTGACCCCAGTAGCTCAGTGGTTAACACATCGAGTTAAGCATTGGCCTCAGTGGTTAACACATCGAGTTAAGCATTGTCCTCAGTGGTTAACACATCGAGTTAAGCATTGACCCCAGTAGCTCAGTGGTTAACACATCGAGTTAAGCATTGGCCTC
>JAULBR010094082.1:0-11947 GCA_032355825.1 Melanodrymia aurantiaca
ATGTTTTGGTGCCGTTTTAGCCAAAGTGATGTTCCGTTTTCGCCAATGAGTGGTGCCGTTTTAGCCAAAACGGTGCCAAACGGTGCCGTTTTAGCCTGGTGCCGTTTTGGTACGGTGACGTTTTAGCCTGATACCTTAGGGACTACTTGTGAATCCATTATAGAGAAATAATTTCTGATTCCATGGCTGTAATTGTTATAAAAGAAAAGCTCTATTAATTAGCCAGAAATATGTTTAAATAGTATTAGATGTGTACCTAGGGTGGCATCCGTCTTAAAACTGGAGTGTGCCTTTAAGAGATATAATAAAAGTAACTATAAACGAGCTCGATCATGGGAGCGGGACGTAGTCCAGAGGTAGAATGTCCGCCTGTGGCGGGATCGGTCGAGACATCGATCATCCACAGTGCAAAACATTTGTGTGGGCTATTTTCCGTTCCAGCCGTGGTGTGTGATATCCTGTCTATGGGAAAGTGCTCATAAAAGACCCTTTGCTGTCATTCGTGGAAGAGTAGCGGCAGCGGGTTCCCTCTTAGTCTATGACCATGTGTCAATATAACCATGCACCTGACTGCCAATAACCGCTGATTCATAATCGATGTGTTTTTAGTGGCGTTGTTAAATAAAACAAACTTTACTTTACTTTACCTCGATCATATTACCGGTCTCTGTAGCGCAGTAGTTTAACGCATCAGGCTTAACACTGGTAGGTACTGGGTTCGAATCCCATACGTGGCATATGGCATTATTAATCTCATGCCGTTTCGGCTCCAATCCAGAGTGAGTGCTCCGCAGAGCTCAATGGGTACATGTACTAACACTTACACCGACCAGTGTCCACATCTGGTTTAACAAACGCCGTGGCATGTACTGTCGTGTTTGTGAGAAAGTGTATATAAAAGATAAACTAGGAGTAGCGTTTTTTAGTCTTATACTAACACTAACTTGTCACTTCTTTCCTGATTGAGGCAGCTGGACTGCGTGGCCATGACATACGTGCTTGAGCCTTAATTGGATATAAGCACGTAAACAAGCTATAACTAAATTATTACACCCGTCACTGTTACCTAAATCACAGATAAACAAAATATATAGTTAAATATGCAACAAATGTTAAGACATTGTATAATTATTTTATTATTTGTATCATACAACGTATTGGACAGAGTTCTATTCAGCGAGAACCATCTCTCTGGTTTCAGCTTTCACTCGGTCGCACAGAGGATCCTCCCAGTTGACGGTGTTGTTGCAGTAGACGTTGGCAAGACGCTGCAAGTAGAAACAACGTACACATGCAGGTAATTGTAATTGTTTATTTGCTTTAAGCCGTTTGGCTCATAGGCATATACAATACATAAATACATACAATGTACATACATACATACATAATAAAATTATACGCAGGTAAAGCGCATGAATGCAGCAGAATAAGCAATTTAAATATAGGGTGTTTCACGACGCCACTGGAACACATTTATTATAAATCAACGGTTATTGGACGTCAGACGCATAGTTATATTGACACATGGTCTCAGAGGAAACCCGCTGTGGCCGCTTCATGGGCTACTCTTTCCGAAAAACAGCAAGGGGTGTTTTATGTGCATTATCTCATATAGACAGGATACATGTAGCACACAACACGGAATTTGATAAACCAGTCGTGTATCACTAGCTGGAACGGAAAATAGCCTAGAAAATGTTTTGCGCTGTGGAGGATCGATACCTCGACCCATCTCGCCACAGGCAGACATTCTACTTCTATAGACTACGTACAGCTCAAAATTAACTGATTCAAGGAAAAGCCTAGTGATGCAATACATGCCCTATAATTATATACGGAAAGTAGGTTTAACATTTATAACCGTATCAGTAGAAATATTTGTAATTAGTGTTACTGTTATTGCAATGTAACCACTTACGTCATATTGTATAGCTTTGAACGTGTCTATTGGGAAACCTAAAATAAAGCAAATAGATGTCAAAATATATAACAGAGATAAACAAAAAAGTAATTTCATTTGGTTGGAATATTGATATTGTCGGCTATTAGCTGTAAGTAAATGTTTATTAATAAAAATGCTCTATTAGAAAGAAATATGTTACCAATAGGATTCAATGCATACATATCGTGGCACTCGTCTTAGAACTCTGGAGTTTGCCCTTATTTACATGTACCTAGTTGTTATCATTCTCCATAATTATGATTTTTAATGTTAGTTAGTTAGCTATAACATATTTACGTGCTTATATCCAATTAAGGTTCAAGCACGTCTGTCGTGGTCACCAGTCCAGCTGCCTCGACTGCCTGTCCAGGACAGCAGTTAGTGTTATTATGATAGAGGAAACCCGCTACTACGATCTTTCATGTGCACTTTCCCACAGACAGGTTAGCACTTACCACGGCCTTTGTTAAACCAGTTGTGGACACTACATATTATGCAATGTGGAATGCGTATGAACTGCCGATGCTGTAATGAAACAGTCCAGTTTCAGAGGTAGCATTTAAAAAAACCTAACAGATACTTACTGACAGTAATTTCATCATTCAGGTCAATGTATCCTTTACCCTGACTGTCTCGGTTAAAGAACCATTTGGCGTATCTTTCCGAGTACCCGTACACACACCGCCAGTGGTAGATAAACTCCCATTCTTCCACGCGGCACGGATTATCTGCAGCACAAACAATAAACAAGATCAAGTTTATTTGCTTAACGACACCACTGGAACACATTGATTATTAACAAGCTGTTATTTGATGTCCAATCACGGTTATAATTATTAACAGTTGGTCACAGAGGAAATCCACTTCTGCCACATAGGATATTCTTCTTCGATAACAGCAAGGGTCTTTTAATTGCGTTTTCCCAAATACAGGATAGCACACACTGCGGCCTTTGATGAACTAGTCTTGGATAACTAGTTGGAACGAGAAATAACCCAACGGGTTCACTGAGGAGGATCGATTCGTACACCTTCCGGACCACAGGCTGACGCTCTTGCGCTGAATGCTCTTTTATGTGCACTTTTCCACAGAGAGGATAGCACACACCACGGCCTTGGATCACTGGTTGGAACGGGAAATATCCTAACCGAATGCGTTTAAAAATGTTTATTTCGGTACTGGGTTGGGTTGGGTAATTTTTGGTGTGCTTCCATCAGAAAACTGTTCTAGCACAACTGTCATGGGCACAACCTCTGACTTCGCCAGAGAGTTCTGCCCACGACAGGGATATTTGGGAGCTGTGTTATTGCATTAATATAATGTTAGGAAGTATGTACAACTATAATGGAGTTGATCCTGGACGGGAGAGCAACATAATTATAGACTACCGATTACAATACTGACTTACTGTCGTAGTCATATTCCTCCAAAAGGTCAGTAGTAAAGTCCGTTGCATCAACGATGCCATCGTCGTTTCTTGTGTTGCTGAACATTACCAGCTTAACAATGCCTCGGAGAGTCTTCGGTGGGTTGCATCCCATCATTGGGTAAACTAGATTTCTGAAAAAAGCAGCAACTCGATCATTACAATTTTAATCGATGGTCATATCCTAGTCCCATAAACAGAAACACAGTAAATTTAAGCATTGGTCGTACCTTTGGTCATACCCTGGTAACCCGAGATCGTTAAAACAGCAACACAGTAAATTTAAGCATTGGTCATACCTTTGGTCATACCTTTGGTCATACCCTGGTAACACGAGGTCGTTAAAACAGAAGCACAGTAAATTTAAGCATTGGTCATACCTTTGGTCATATCCTGGTAACACGAGATCGTTAAAACAGCAACACAGTAAATTTAAGCATTGGTCATACCTTGGTTCATACAATAGTAACACGAGGTCATTAAAACAGCAACACAGAATATTCAAGCATTGATCATACCTTGGGTCATACAATAGTAACACGAGATCGTTAAAACAGCAACACTGAATATTCAAGCATTGGTCATACCCAGATAACACTGGTAAACTTAGATCTGGACTGAGACTGAAGAATTTCAAGCAAGTCATTTGAGTTCTTGAGAATCCACACGTAATCGCATTTGTCTCAAAGATTTTCTGGTAATACATAGGAAGTCAATTCTTGATTGTGACCAGGATGGTGGTTAGTCTTTGAGATAGAGATTATTTTGTTGTGCATTTACTGGATCGTACCATATACCTCTCCTTGTATGGATTCGTATGACCATTGGTCATACCCAGATAGCATGTTGTGCTCAAGACGGTAACACAGTCAATTTAAGTATTGGCTGTACCCTGGTCACAAAAAGTCACTGTTTAAAAAAATCAACGTGATCAACGAGATAATAATGAAAGAACAAGACAGTCAATGTAAGCGTTGGACATACTCGTAAGCTGGTAACACTAGTTTCATGAAACCACAACACTGTCAGTTTAAGTATTGTTCATACTACGGTAACAACATTCTAAAGAAACTAAAACACTGTAAGTTTAAGTATTGGTCATACTACGGTAAAACTAAGTTCATGAAACAGCAACGCCGTCAATTTAGGCATTGGTCATGCTTTGAGTCCAGATTTGTGAGCTTGCATTCAAGAATCATGTTGGAAAAGTTAGTCAATCAGTTTCCCTTCGACTCTGCTTTGCGCATTTGGCCATGTCAATGTTTTTTTTTTTAAATGTCAACATCATGAAAGACATGCGCAAGATAAAAATAATGTTTGTAACAGATATTGATAAGTCAAGTCACGAACGCAAAAACATTGTGATTTTTAACCATTAAATATTTTTAAACGTTCTGCTAAAATTGGGTGTTATTGTTTAAAATCAACCCACAATGCACGTCGCTTGATAAATAACGTCCCTGGGGCCGGTTTAATGAGCGTTGCTTAACGCAACGATAGCGTAACGTTGTCCTAACGATTACTCTGCCACAGTTGTGTGTATCGATAACAGCGGCTACAATACTAAATTGACCACTGTGACCACTTCATTGTCCTCATGTATTGTCATTTGAGTTATAACCTCTTCATTAAATCGGCCTGGGTCCGGTTTAATGGAGATGTTATAACGTCACTTGCGACTGCCTTAGCCATGACATTACGCTACGATTGCGTAAATGACAACATTTGAGGACAATGAAGCGGTCGCAGTGGTCAATTTAAGTATCGCAGCCGCAAAACCTCGTTGTGGTTATAACTTGTATCATGTGGCGACGCTATCGTTAGGACAACGTTACGCTATCGTTGCGTTAAGCAACGCTTATTAAACCGGCCTCTGTACTGGGGGAGTATTTTGTTCTACTTACGACCAGGATCCATGAGAGGCAGACGCCGAAGCCGCAATGGCGGCCAAGAACAGCAGGATCAGTGACGTCATGACGTTGATTGTCAACTTAAGACAAAACAGAAATTAATCAATGTAATAATCATTATTTGTTTATACAGGACGATTCCATGGTATTTGTCCCGTCCGCAACGATTTTTTCTCTCTTTATTATGTAAATAAATGCAAATATTTCCAAATTTCATGAATTATTTTTTGTATTGCATTGAAATTCCTGACAGTTGAATTATCTGACAACATAGTGTTTGTCTTAACCAACCAAAATTATGAAAAACAAATCGTTACGGGCGGGACAAATACCATGGACTCGCCACAACGTGCAGAAAACAATTGGATATGCCTTCATTCATCTATGTTAGTTGTACGTGGATTATTCAATATTAAGATTCAGGCACAATGTCCTGGTTACTCAATACAGAAGACTGGGTTGTCTATCCAGCAAGGAAAGATGTCTGGGTCTGCTTGTAACTACTGGGAGTGTCAGTCAAATAACAATAATAATGGAATCCGTCCGCACCACCCCAGAGATAACCAATTAAATGAAAGTCGGATCAGCAGATAAACTCGAACAACCTAACGACCCAATAATTGTGGTAGAATTACAAATTACTCACACGATAAAAAGATAAAGTGTGTTTGTTAAACTACACCACTGGAACACATTTGATTATTACCCAGCGGTTATTGGATGTCAAACACTCGGTTATATCGACACTTGGTCACATAAGAAACCCGTTGTCGACACATATGCTACTCTTGTCGAATAACAGCAAGGGGTCTTTTAATTGCGTTTTCCCTCATACACGATAGTACACACCACGGCCTTTGATGGACGAGTCTTGGATCATTAGATGGAACGAGAAATAACCCAGCGGGTCCACTGAGGAGGATCGATTCGTAGACCTTCCGAGCCACAGGCGAACCATCTTGCGCTGAGCTACGCACAGATTCCGCCAGCAAACAGAGCAAGGTATTGTATTATTTACACCACAAGCCATAATATATTGCTATTAACATTTTAATAAATATTTTTAGTATTAAGGAACAATTCCTAGTATTTAATAACTATACAACAACTTTAATATTTACTTAGTAATACACCAACAACTAAACCATAGACGGTTTGAGATAGACACAACTTACCCGTTGAGCGTCAGTCAGTGTCAATATAATGATGTTTTCCTGTGTGCAAGCGTTGACTGGTCGGTCGCCCGTGTAATATACCCGTACACAGTAACTCAGCATTTTCTAGCGGCCAGCGCTACTTAAACTGTTTTCAGTGGCTCTTTCGCCATATGACGCATCATTGACACACTTGATGTATGATTAATTTTGACTTGTTTTAGGGTTTTGGATCGTTTCGATAAAGAGAGCGGACAAACAATATGGCTGTGCTTACGACGGGTGCCACCGGTGGAACAGGATACGCTCATCTTTCGCGACTATCCGGTATCATCATTGCTTTGTCATCTCTACTTTGTCACAATGTCTCATCGACTCTGCATTGGGCATAGATACGCATTTGGCCATGTTAATGTTTTGTCATCTAGATTTCAACAAATCGAAAGCAATAATTAAGTTGTTTTTTAACGACGCTACTGCATGGAACATGTACATTAATTAGTAACCAGACTACTTAATGCTTTGGGGCAGCTTAGAGTTGGGGTTCTAGGTATAGGCTGAACATTTTAAAATTAAATGTACGTACACATTAGGCCTGCCGGAAGCTATTTAACATTGGGGAGAGCCACAGCGGAGGGTCTGGGGGTCCTCTAGATCGTTTTTAATTTTAGATGCTTTGAAACGCCTTTCCTAAACGTTTTTGGTGCCATTGCAAATTATTGGAGAGTGGGCCCCTGTATCTCAAATCAGGTGACGGGCCTGCGCTTTAAATGAGCACATCAAAACTTTCAAAAAACAACCCCCATTTTTGTCAAGAGTAAACAAAATTAACATTAACGGCTGCACCTGAGTTACAGGTGCTTGATTAGCGGACACTTTTTAAAAATGTTTAAAGTCAAACTATTACCTTTCTCAGTTTCTGTTACCTATTTGCCAGTGTCGTAAATCGATAGCTTAAAAAAATTTGAAATTAAAAAAGTTAAATACTACAAAATGTTAATGATACAATACTAGTCAGTATATAATCAACATATTACCTTTCTACTAAATATTTGTCAATGTTGTAATATCGATCGTTGTGGTTAATAGAAAGTCATAGGTTTTAAGACTGGTATGTACTGGGTTTGAATCGCAGTTGACGCATGGGATTTTTAATAGCTGTACCGGTGTAAAAGGAGTATAAGTCCGTATGAATATAGGTCTAAAACAAGGTATAATGATATCGGACCTACATACCTATACGATTCATAGTCTAGACAAGACTTGTATAAAACACATAGTATTATTGTGATTTGTTTTTTTTACACCAACGATAAGACTTCGATAAGACTTGTAGCTAATATTTCGTTTTATTACGTAATGTTTCATTTTATTATAATACGAAATAACCTGATTTGCACTCCGACAGGACGTGTGTTCCCTTTACACCGACTCCAACCCATACATACAGAGTGTGTATTCCTCAAGGCCCCATAACACATGGTGTATTGCCACCTACACCAACCTGTCGTCCACGTCTGGAGCCAATTAATTTTTACCAAACATCGTAAGTCTAGTTTACTAATAATTGTGCACCTAAACGTAAGTAGAGAAATATGGATAAACGGGAAGAGTGTTTGCCTATGGCGGGATGGGTTGAGGGATCGATCCTCCACAGCGCTAAAAAAAATTATGGACTATTTTTCTTGGCTGGACTGGTTTATCAAATTCCGTGGTGTGTACTATCCTGTCTATGGGATAGTGCACATAAAAGATCCCTTGCTATTATGCGTCGTTAAACAAACAAACTTTATCTTTTATCTTTAGAACTGTCGATCACTAACAGTTAGTGGTACGACTATGGCTAGTAGCTGACACGTAATGTGAAACATATTACACACGGACGCTATATAAGAAAAGACCGTTGTTTGAGCTATCCTGCATGTGGGAAAAGTGCATATATAATATCCCTTGCTGCTTATCAAATAAAAGAAGAGGGCTTCCTCTCATACTAACACTAACTTCTGTTGTGGACAAACAATCGATGCAGCTGCACTATACGCCTACGCTGGCCAAACGTGCTTGAACCTCAATTGGATATAAACACGTAAATAAGTTTTAATTAACTAAATGCTGGCCATAAGTTTATCAAACATTCCCCCGTGACATTTCACCGGAGCGATGTGTAAAGGTATTTTAGATCCCAGCGCGTAACGACATTCAGTTGAAAATTACAGCAAATATTGAGAAGGATTCGCCTCAAATCTAAATATCAGTCATTTCAATTACACCAAGAAACCCGCTGTATGAGTTGAGACTGGCTTACATGCCCTTCAAACCTTCATTGAATTATGTAGTATGTTTACATTCGTGTTGTATGGTGTGTAACGGCTTTTTTCTCACTAACACATGTTTACTTCCACTATTTGCTATTTAAGGCTATTTATATTTTGAGGTATCACGACCACCATTCTTCAACTATAAATATATTTAATAATCAAACAAATATCATACTATAGAAATAAGCCCGCTATGAAAGTCACACTTCCGAGTGTTAAGACGCATGACACCGTACGTGCGTAACGAATGCTATTATTAACATGTTTATAGCCAACAGAACATTATTGTTTATTTAATAAAATTGACATTTACTTACATCTTATTGCTTATACTATCAATATAATTATGTATATATCCTATGTGTTTTGATGATCCAAATGCCTATTTGATATTCTGGATAATATTTTATAATTATTTAAATTATATAGCATTGTATTTGTTCCAATGAAAGTAAAGTTGGTTTTATTTAACGACCCCATAGAAACACATCGATTATAAATCAGCGGTTATTGGACGTCAGACGCATGGTTATATTGACACATGGTCACAGAGGAAACCGCTGCCGCCACATAGGCTATTCTTCCACGAATGACAGCAAGGGATACTTTATGTGCACTTTCCCATAGACAGGATAGCACACACCACGGAATTTGATAAACGAATCGTGGATCACTGGCTATTTGGTAAACAAGACCAAATTGCAAAAATGAATAAAACTGTTCGAACATATACTTTCATTAGAGAATAAATATTACTTTGTTAACTGATTCAATATAGAAATAAAATGTTTGGAAACCTACCTTAGGAAAAGATGCTGACCACTCTCGACAATGCCTCCGTCACAAAAGAGTACCCACGTCTCCCTGATGTACATCTTGTCCAGTTCAGAGAAAGGGGACTTCACTCTGCTGGCAGAACCGCCGCAGCCCATGCTAAGTCTCTCTAAAATAGATAGACAAGTTTAACGATCAAATCATCGAACTGTTCAAAAGTTTGCCGGGCTATATACCCCATCAAACAGTATCGATTCTAAGAGAGAAGGCAGAGTCGAAGGGATATTGTCTCTAGCATTTTCATCGAAAAGACGAAATGTACGAAACTTATCAAAGTAGGGTATTAAATCAGTCATCAACTGTGTCGATGATGCCTCATTTGAAATACCTCCGAATGTGTACCATAAAACGTTTTGAAACATGGGTATCAAGCGTCCTTTTCGGCATTCGTTGTGAGATATATATATAAAATCATATGAAGGGATTTGATTGACATACATGTAGTTATAATTACAATTAAATTCTTTATTTCGCCCAGACCATAATAATGATTATACATGGTACATGAAGTAATGTATACTATTTAGCATAATATTATGGTTGTGGTATGGTGGATAAATATGTTTTAGTTGTAGGACCCACAGAACGAGCCAATACAGATAGGAAATGGCTGATCAATAAAACAAGGAATATATATTATACAATTTTGCATCTGCACATGGTTTATAACAAGTGGCGGAGTTGTTAGAATTAGCTGGACGCCGTTAAGTTGTTCGTATGTAAAATGTGTCTACGTTTCAGAAAATGCCCGACACTATGGGTGGGGGTTGTTCACTGTAAACAGACTTATAAAAAACCCACGATCACGAGTACAGATGACCATAGCCAATTATCACTGTGGGTTGGGCTTGTTCACTGTAAACAGACTTATAAAAAATCCACGATCACGAATACAGATGACCATAACCAATTATCAGAGTGACAATTCAAACACTAGAAAGTAATCTCTGCCCTGCACTCGACTATAACTCAATTAATGTTATTATATTTGTATTCAGGAAGTATCGTACGTGACCAGCTCTTGATTTCTTGTCACCTCAGACGTGACGAACTGCCGGCTTCACGGGCAACAGTCACCAAAAACATCACACTCGATCGCATCTCCTACTCATTACAGAACAGGCTACACACGAAACTCGTTTCTTCAATCCGATGGTGGTCAACATCCGGTTTGACCGTTATTCCGTGTCATTATCAAGAGTCACAGAGTGATGTATCAGACGCGCAGTTCAATCTACGTGTTTTCAGCGATATAATTTAAAGTAAACGCGAAAACCTGCCACATAGCCAGAATTGTAGAAAGCACATTATGACAAGGTCAAGATGGCATGCACTTACAAATAACCGCCAAATCAGCGATGATAGGAGTTTTCACTAAAGATGGGTAGTATACTGCTCAACCGGTGCTAGCCGTCGTAAGAACAGCCATTTTGTTTACGGTGTTTTCATCTGTATCAAACATGTGTTATATCGCAAAATAGCCCCTGAAACTAGAAATAGATATAATGAAGTTGCTAAATATTACAATAACTTATGCTACGAGTTGTTTTATTCGATTTAAAATTGACATATTTCGAAAATGAGAGATTTTTGTTTAAAGACACAATGACTATTGCCACCGTGATTGCGAAGCTAATGCTATTTGTAACATATTTGTAGCTCTTTATTACTAAATTTAACATTTATTTACTTACATCTTGGTGCTTACAATTATTGTCAATATCAATATAATTATGTACAATGCATATCCAATGTTTCTTGTCATCCAAATTGTTATGGTAGCTTAATGTCTACTTTTAAATACAATCATTTGTCACAACCCAGACAAAGCTTCAAGGACCATAATAAGCTATAAAGGACCACATTAAGCTATAAAGGTCCAAATTAAGCTATTACAATAGCATTGCATATACATATATATTGGTATAGAAAGCAATACGATGTAAGTAAAATGTTAAATTTAATAATAAAAAATACACCATTAGTGAGAAATGTTATTGTTACAAAAAAACATTATCTGCGCAAGCACGGTGGCATTCGTCTTAAAACTAGGCATTGTCCTATAAACTCGGATATCTTCCTTCAAATAGATTTTAACCCATGCCACCGCAGTTTAAAATTACCGACAAAAGCATTGCCATGAGAGATGCCTATGATATTGCAACAAGATAAGGAACATCCGTCTAACATGGGCGAGTGAGATAATGTAAGCGACTATACCTAGTATTGGCTTATTGCGCCTTCGCAGATATCTCTTTTAGAACTCTGACGTACTAGTTAGTTATAACTTATTTACGTGCTTATATCCAATTAAGATTCAAGCACGTCTGTCATGGTCACGCAGTCCAGCTGCCTCGACTGCC
>JAULBR010094093.1:0-11944 GCA_032355825.1 Melanodrymia aurantiaca
TGGGAAACACTTTTTGTCACATATTTACGTTTACGACCACAACTAGTCGTAAATGCTTTGTGAAACAGGCTCCAGATTTGCAGGGTTGTTTCCAGTATTCCTACGACTTGCACCCATTATGCCTACACCTGTTTGCCTACACTCTTATCAAACCAAATTTAAACTCTAAAGAGTATGTTTCACGCATGTTGAGTGCCAAATATTAATTGGCAATATAACAATTGAATAACCACTACATGTATTAGTTTCCAATGAAAGATAAATAATACATGAATATCGTACTACAACTATATATAAATATCCCTTTATAAGAAGGATCATGTAAAAGAAAAAAACCCTCACCTATTTCCTATTACACCAATGCATTGTTTATGTTAACTGAGATAGAAATGGCATTGGTCTTGTTTCGCAGAAAACCAATGAACAAACAAATGGTCGACATATGAATGAAGCTAAAGAAAATGGAATCCATGGCCCTGTTCCTGTTGAAATGGAAGAACTACTGGAAGTCCTCCAGACACCGACAGTTGTTTCCCCATCGTCTCCTCATCCTCCCTCGTGCCGCAAGAAGGACCTCTACCGCGATGTCAGCATCTTCAGTGACATCGACGACCAAGTTATCAGAGTATGTATTCGTCCTGCAGTGTTGGGAATTGTTTCGTTATTTAACGATGGTTTTTCTTTCCGAATAGATTGGAAATTCAAAGGATAAAACCGTTAACATGATCAAATGCGTATCTCTGCACAAGGCAGAAGAAATATAACGACTAAGAGATGACGATTCTGTGTTCGCGAAACCTGTCCATCTGTTTGACCTGTCCAGATGTTTGACCTGTCCAGCTGTTTGACCTCTTGGGCACAACTAGTACGGTTTCTGCTATTTCCATCAAACGCGAGTGAAGCAAGTCAAATTGTGTCAATGATGCGTCATATTACGTAATGGTCTCTGAATGTCTACCATAAATTAACAGCCTATGTACAATCCTCTCTAGACACTATTCATACACGTTCATCACGTTTGTAACCCGTCTGTGCCAGTTGCTGATGCTATCGGTTTGGCTTGATACGTCAACAGTTTGTGAATGGTCCTATAACTGCATTTTTCCATTCAGTTATGTCACAATAAGTTAGCAATGGACTACAGAAATTGGATGCAAATAGGCATAAAAAATAAAATGAATGTGTGGTCAATGATACCAAAGTACATTATTTAATCAGTGGCTATTACTGTATACTTTTATGATTATTATATGATTTTAATTAGAAAAAAACAACATACCAACTCATAACGTCAATCAATAAAACACAGTACACACTATCAACGCAACACATTCGCATTTCAGATTTCAGTTATTGATTTAAGTCCCATTTTGTGTAGATGTATAACATAACTTGGTTGATGGATGGTTAGCGAAAACCAGTAATAAATATTTATCAATAGTGTAAATAATTTATGATTGATACACAACTGCAAAAGTTCTGTTGAACAAATAAATATATTGATTCTGTCATGACAATAAATTACATTGTTGTCATTTGATGTATTAATATGTTATTATCACTGTCAGGAATGCAATAATGATCCCGCCTTTAGTTTAGGTCAGTTTAGGAACAAGTAATATCTCATCTGGTAAACTGTCAACATACACAATATTTCCAATAACTCTGAATGGAATGTATACTAATGTAAGCCACCAGTAATGGGCGCATTTCACGATATGGCGCATCATTGACACAGATGACCGATGCAGTACCTTACTTTGACCTGCTTACGCCTTTTTATCGTTTAAAAAAAGTATAGCTATCCTTACAATGTGTGCCACCGGTAGAACAGGATAAGCTAACCTGTCGTAAAATACCTGGTATCATCACTGGTTTGGCATTGATTCATGAGCACAAAGTAACATGTCATCTCTATTGTATCGCAATATCCCTTCGACTCTGCCTTGTGCAGATACGCATTTGACAATATCAATATTTTGATTTAAAAGCAATAACTTAACTGCTGTACTGGTGGTTTTACAAAACTTGTTGTGGTTTAATTTGCCAACATTTAAGTATGCTTATATATACAAGTAAAGCCAGCATCGAGAAATATAGTAATAGTATTCATGTCATTATCAGTCATCTAGTTTACCAATTAATCAATGACCGTGTGTTATTTGTGTACACAACAGGTGGCGGAAAATGACCAGTTGACGTACACCGATTTGGTGAGACAGCTCACGGAGAACCTGCTTACAGACCTTGAGAAAGCCAGGTACATCTTCATGCCAATCTGTTATTACACATGTTGTATATTCATAACCGTACTGTCATTTGTTAGAAACAAAACCTACATGGATACGCCACTTGATGGTGGTTTATGGAATAATGCTCTCACGGCATTGTTAATTAAACATGAACTGGGGTTTTTTTTATCGTAAGATTGTGGCAATAATGGGTGTTGTTGTTTTCTCGTACACAGGGCGATATACCGGTGGATCACCGTGAAGGACCTCAACGTGATGGAGTTTGATGATGACATTGACGAGGACACGCCCATGGGTCTGCTCAGAGGCATCAAGTACGGGACGGAGACCTACCACGTGCTTTTCATGCGGCTCTGCAGGTACAGCATAACGTGTTGCGGACATTTTGTGTCATATTTCGTAATTAATCAAGTTCCTATGACAACATGCCAAAATATAAATATACTCACCCATAAAAGCTACGTTACACCACAAACTACATGTATTTGAATACATCGTCGGTTATAACACATTTGAACATACCAATTGTGGGTATAACACATTTGAACATACCAATTGTGGGTATAACACATTTGAATATACCAATTGTGGGTATAACACATTTGAATATACCAATTGGGGGTATGACACATTTGAACATACCAATTGGGGGTATAGCACATTTGAACATACCAATTGGGGTTATAACACATTTGAACATACCAATTGGGGGTATAACACATTTGAACATACCAATTGGGGGTATAGCACATTTGAATATACCAATTTGGGGTATAACATATTTGAACATACCAATTCATTAAATGTACAGTGAGCAATATCCATGATTTGCAATGAAATCACCAACAATACAAAAGTTGACACCCGCGCAAAAATGATGCCTTCCAAATTTTATAAACACTACCAAATGTTCTGAGCCAATAAATATGTATCAAGTTAAAAAATAATAATAATAAAAAAATAATTTAAAAATATAAACAGATTAGTTTTAAAATGTTCATTTGGTTTATGAACTTAATTATTAACTAAATGAAGATAAATGTCATAAATGTCACGTTTTTGTTGTTATTCCACAGCTACTGTGGTTTACACTGTGTGGAGATTAAGGGTCACTCAAAGAGTGTGGGCTACGAACCAGGCATGAAGATAAATGACGACATATTCCAGAATACATGGAATGCTGTGCTCATTAACGGCGACTGGAGACTAATACAGTGTAACTGGGGTGCTAGGTATGTTTATACTACCCTTTCATTTAGAATACTATAAATTTACATGGTATGTTTATACAACCCTTTCATTTAGAATACTATAAATTTACATGGTATGTCCTTCTAGTTCGGAAGTTGTTTCATCAGGACTATGCAATTTATGAACTCGTGAAAACTTTCCTACGTTTTATGGCAGACTTTCAGAGGCTGTTTTACAATTTGACTCACCATAGACACAGCTAATCATGCGTTTGAATAAAATCGAGACCAACAACAATAGTTGTGCTTATGAGTTCCACCCATGAAGCGGGGTACTAGTATGTTAATCTGTAACTAATATGTCGTATCATCACAGCAAAAGTACATGCAATCAGGATTTTCTCAGTATGTAATTTTTACTAACTTATGTGTAGATACACCTCTGACTGTGTGACAGGTTTTGCATTATAATTCCTACCACTGTAGATTATTAACAGTATTCTAATCTATATTTGCTTTCATTTAGAAATTCATTTATGATTGATAAATATGAGCATGTTTCATCTAAGATCTATACAAGACATGTGAGATATGTTCGTATTTTCAGGCACCTTGTTCTGAATAAAGACAAGGAAAAAGACAAACCAAAGAAGCGCGACCAGATCAGATACCAGTATGATGAACACTACTTTCTCACTGATCCTGATGAGTTTATACAAGAGTTCTGGCCGCTGGAGAAAGACTGGCAGCTGCTGGAAACCCCTATAAATCGAGATGAATTTGAGGCTCTTCCATTTGTACGTTCTGTGTTTTTTCACTATGGGATGCACTTCGATCAAAGTCGTGTGTCGGTGTTGGAGACAGATGACAAAGGAGGTGTTAAAGTGAGCATCAAAATACCAGAGCACCTCGAAAATGACTTGGTCTTCTTTTATCAGCTCCGATTCGCTGATAAGGACAGGCGACATGAAATGTCTTACAAAGGAGCTAGCTTAGAGAGATTTGTCTTCCAAACAATGGTAGAGAACACTGTGACATTCAGCATTCATGTACCCATTCCATCGGATTACTTCTTTGAAATATTCGCAAATAAAATTGATGAGTCAAATCGATGTCTTGAAGAATCCAATGCTAACTTTGCCCCTTTCCGTTTGAAATGTGCTTGTAAGTTTAAGATAACATGCACTAACTTGATTGGGAAGATGCACCCTCTACCTAATTGTGCAGCAGGGGAATGGGGCCCCAAAAAGGCATTCAGACATTTTGCTCTTTCTGCAATTCCACAGGAAGCAGTCCCTGGGGAACAAAACGATAATGTAGAAACTGCCAAAGCCGGTATTCTTACAGTGGATGACAAGTTTGAACTGAAATTCAACATACCACGTCCATTGCAGTTTGTAGCCAAGCTGCGAATGACCCAGGTAGAGGATCAAGTTCTTGACCCATTCGTGCATTTATCAGCTGATTCAAGAGTTCTAACAATAGCGGTGACATTGCCACAACCAGGCCAGTTTGGGCTTGACCTTTTTGCACGACCTAAAGGAGGCTCCGAATCGAACACCCTGTCACATGCTTGCAAATACTTAATAAACTGTGGCAAAGTTAACGAAATCGTGGACATACCGAAGATCAATGTGACAAGAAGTAAATGGGGTCCAACTGCTTCTTTTGAAGAGTTTGGACTGCGGATGGTATCGCACAAAGATCCGGTGATCAATGTTCATGATTCCAATCAGTGCACAGTGGAGATAAACGTACCTGAAAATGTTAATATATCCTATCAGTTCCTCCGTGAGCCTAATGAGGACAACAAGGACTACGTCAATATGGTACGTGAAGCCAACAATTACAAGACTGTCAAATTCTTTGTGAATCTCACAAAATATGGAAACTACATGTTATCACTTTATGCTAGAAAAGAGAGATGTGAAGACAAGTCTTCCCCTAATGTTTTCAACTATGTAATTCAATATTCACATGCAGATTCCAATGGAGGATTTTCCAGTGGGAAGTCTGATAAGCATTCCATTTTCAGAAAAGGACTGTTTTCCAGGAAAGACAAAGATAAGCATATCGACAAAAACTGGGACAGATATTCTGACAAATCATCGGATAAATCTTCCGACAGCCGGTAACAGTTAATCACATAATCCTTACATTCCATCATGTGCGCAATTGGAATGGATGAAAATGTAGAAGAATTGCGTCCTGCAATGTGCAGAATCTGAACTGACGAACTGTATAGCTGAAACTTTCAGTTGATCAAATGCTCCTGCTACATATTGATGTACTTGTTAATAAAATGATTTACAAATTCAGCAATAATCAAAACTTTTGTATTCACGCATTTCTCCTTTGTATTGGTATTCGGTTATTGGTTTCTTGTTGAGTTTGTCATGTTTGCCTTTGTGCCAATAGCCATGATTACTATTGTTTTCTATTTTAATTTTATTAGCGTTTATGTGACACAAATGTTTACATCTGAAATTTATATGCAGGAAATATCAATAGATTGCGACAAAAAACGGGTTTATGTTAATCAGGGTGTACATATATTTGCCTTTTAATTAATTAAAACATATCTAGTCGATACATATAACATACGTGCATTTCTCGATCGTTAATTGCATCAAAATGTGCAGCTATTAAACCCACTAATCTTGAAATCGGACCAGTCAACGTATTATCAACATATCACCAGTATTGGTCATGTATCTATTACATAGCTCACGCACGTGCTATCTTGTTATGCCCTACCGATATATACCGGTGCTTCTTTAACTATTATGCTATGAATTCACAAATCATGACTTTATAATGTCGAAAACGCATGAAATATTGTACGGGAACATGAATATTTGTAGAGAACGTCTTATTTTACTAGTTCGTGTTGTGTGGACTTAAATGTTCTAAAATATCGTTGCAGGGTAGACAATCCTTCTTGAAGTATGAGGAGAGAATAACATTTATATGTATCACCGGCGCTGTATCATACACTAACAGTTACAATAAGCTATATAGAGCCTTCTTTCTCTTGTTAAAATAGCATTAATTTCTTAAGTAACTCCACATTTCCATTCATTGTAAAACAGATCCTGGTTGCAGGCTAGGCTTAGTTTTACAGACAGACAGACAGCCAAACAGACAGCCAAACAGACAGACAGACAGACAGACAGACAGACAGACAGACAGACAGACAGACAGACAGACAGACAGACAGACAACATATTGTTTTGTTAATTAAAATCTCACCTTGTGTACTCGGGTATTTACCAACAACTATGAGGGTAGTTTAAAAAACTAATTATGAGGGTAGTTTAAAAAACTAATTATGAGGGTACGTATTCTATATTTCATACCTTACCATTGACATATGGCTACTTACCAATACGTACTGTATCCATTGTAACGTTATATGTTTATTGTTTCCGTTATTAAATAGATATGTTCTTATATTAATATAATTATACGTGTATTATTTATTGTACTATGACATTAGTTATATTCGGTTTAACCTTATTTACTGCTATATTATACCATTTTGATAATAATCGGTTCCATCCTACACTGAAATAAATTATATAATTATGATTCTCATCATGGTTTGTTATTTGTTCAAAGAATGAAGTTTTCAACGGGATTGACCAGAACATTTTACTGTTACTTATATATCTATTTTGTTAGCACTTTGATTTGAAAGAGCAAGTTGACGCCATTTTCCATTACGTCTTCATTCAGTTTTGCAGTTTCTAGGGGTACACATTTACTGTATGTGTATGTCTTATCAATGTAACGTTGACGTTATGGTTATCCAAACTGAAATTGGCTATCGGTAACAATTATTTGTATCTGGACCAGTACAGAGGCGGCTCCAAGGATGGGGGAGGACCAGGGGGACATGTCTCCATCCCCAAATGTTTCAAGTGCCCTCAAAATGTAATGCAAATATTGTCACTATATATATGGCAACATATTTTGTAATCGGTTACGCAAAACGAAACGGGTTGCACAAAATATTTTGGAGTAACCCATAAATGGGTTCTGCAAATTTTCAATTTTCACAAACATTCCTGGTGGCTTGCTTTTCGATATTACCTGCAGAATGTCCTCAAAATTACATTATATAATTTAGATAGAGGTTGGAGGCCAGTGACTTAGCGATTGGCGGCCATCACCATTGGTTTAGAGGTTGGAGGCCAGTGGTTTAGATGGAGGTTGGAGGCCAGTCGTTTAGATGGAGGTTGGAGGCCATCGCCAGTGTGGAAGACGAGTGCGGAAGTACATAATATTGTCCATGCGGAGAGTCTGAACAGTTTACAGAACATGCATTAACACCATCTAAAATGTTCTTAACCGATAATTACGAATCCCTACATCTTAGTTGATAACTGTACATTGTATCAATTAAGAAAAATAGATCTATCAAGGGTTATACAACGATTCCAAAATCGGGGAATGCATGTGAGTTTAACGAACTGCAGATTGCTTATTATGACAAGGTGCTAATTTTTCAAATTTCACAAATAACAAAAATAATCCAAAAACAGTTCTTTAAATATTTGTTAAGATCCTTTACGACTAATTTTAGCATTCAAAAACTAAGAAATTGCGTTTACGGACATTCTAAGTTTCAAAACTTTCCGTGGCAGCATGCACCAGGACCACCCTTGTGGGCTCAAGCAAGCTAGTTAGTCAGAGACCACTGACTGACAAGGGTCTAGATGGATATGTCAATATTATGTGGCTGGCTGGACCACCCTCTTTTCTCGGGCTAGATAATAGTATACCTTTGTCATTTGTGTAAAAGCTGGTTACGGACCTGCCAGTGATTAAAAATCAATATGTTCCAATAACGTCGTTCAATAAATCAACTTTAACTTCGAACCATTTTTGGATAACGTCACTTTTATCAGATTCGATCCTAGGCCTACTGACCTTTGTGATAAAAACTCCCTATATATAATCGTCATGATGAATTGTGACTTAAAACCATCAATTTATACCCTGTGAGGTGATTTAGGTCTTAGTATATATTATACTACTGGAAAAAGAAACAGTTCTTATAAGACATGTAAAAAATATGTTTTTATATAAACAACACAATTGTCATAAATTAGGTTTATTAGATGTCAATAAACATTGTTTGACAGTAAAAGGTGTTCTGCATTTAATAACGACGTTGTTGTGTTTACAATTGGGGTAGTAAAAAAATGTGTCCACAATCTAAATAATTGGGATGACCACCATTGGTATAGATCTATGCATGATTGGCAGCAATGACTTCCTGAATTCACCAGACGATTGAAAAATGCCTGTGAAATTAAAGTTTGTTGTCCCAATTATTGTGATAACGTTAGAGGTTGATTGTTCAGTTTACGTAAACGTCTCTGCATTGCATCCCATACATGTTCTATAGATGAGAGCTCTGTTGAAACAGCTGGCCATGGCAATACGTTACGTTGTTATGTGCCAGGAAGTTGGTAACAACCCGCGCTACGTTCGGACAAGCGTTGTCCGGCTGTAAAATCAAATGCCACCCATGTGCTTGCAAGATTGGAAAACATGGAGAGCAAGAATCTAATCCCTATAACATTCAGCGGTTAGATTTCCATTGATAACCCACTATAGGTGTTCTGTCACGTGCCGTGATGCCACCACACACCACCACGCTGCCACATGCCGTGGTGCCACCCCACACCATCACGTTTCCGCCGCCGAACGCCTGACGTTCAACAACACAGACGTTCTTGTAGCGTTCACCTTGACGTCTGTAAACTCTTGTACGATCGTCACTGCTGTATGAATGAAGCCCTAGACTCGTCTGTAAACTCTGGTACGATCGTCACTGCTGTATGAATGAAGCCCTAGACTCGTCTGTAAACTCTTGTACGATCGTCACTGCTGTATGAATGAAGCCCTATAGACTCGTCTGTGAAGAGAACAGTATTCGCCCAATTCTGTAATCCAAAGCGTAATCGTTGCCTACATGTACAGCATGCTAACCTTGCTACATACCAAAACGTCTGCTAATAATGTCTACTTATGTGATTCCAATCTCCAACATGCCAACAGCGCGGAGACGTCTTTTTTCGAATAGATGTGGCATTAAAATCAGAGTAAACAAATACCAACAAATAGCGTATTCAACAATGAATTTGTGTTGTAATTTAACAAACTCTTTTGTTGGTTTACACAATGAACGAAGAATGTGCTAAACGTTTATTTGCACGAGCAACGTTAAAACGAGCACAAAATCCGTGCAACTGTTGTTGATTGCGTGAATGAATAGTAGGCCTAATGTGAAACTAGAGTTACTTTATACAAGTGTTCAAGAAATAAATTAAAAATTAAATCAATATTTAATAATCACAATTTCTTTTTTAAACAATATACATTCTGTTTTAAACTGCTGACGTGAAATGTAAATAATTTGTTGCGATAAATGAAGTTTGACAAACTGCCTTTCAACTAAAGTCAGATTACGTGTGATAAATTCATCCTTAATAGGCCTACCAGATCGAAGAAATCAGATAACAACTTACATCGATCACAGGTTCTATAATCTTAGATACCGGTGTCAAACCGTTTTGTCTCGGCAGCAGAACGCTCGCGCTATTGAACGTAGATGTGGTGGCTGTGCGGTTCCTGTTAAGACGTACGTGGGGATGTCTGCCGATGTACCTTGGACATGTGTGCGAAAGACTGAAAAGTGCGGTGATGTTGTGGACTGTTTGATGGAGGAGAGTGTTGTATCTGTTGCTGGTGAAGGGATTAATATCGAAGGTGGTGGACCTCTGACACTGCTGAAAGTGGGAACCAGAGAAGGACGTGTGTACATATTTAACATTAGCAATAAAGAACAACTTTTCACAGACGGGGGGCTGACGAATCTACTGAACAATGACAATGTTGTCAAGGTAAGATTCATACAAAAAATACGTCGATGTCGCCCCAGTTCAGATAGCATTTTCGGCAATCTCGTAGTGAAAAAAGAAAGATATTTCTAAAAAGTAGGGAAGCAGTAATTATTATTTTCTTTCTTGCGACTAATTTAAAATCATTCCATATTTGTTCCAGTTCAGTGGAAAATCCAGGGGGTTAGAAGGCCTACCTACCATACCTGTCCAATGTCTTACCAAAATTTTAATTTGGTACTATTTAAATATTTAAAGTACCCGGTACCATAACTTTTTTACATTAATAGTTTTTTCCAGGGGGTGTTATTTGTTTTTTTAAATATCTTCATGGGTCTTTTGGTATTAAACTTGTTCTCCCTTGTAAAATAATGAGAAATAACCAATAGGCCGTTACCAATAAAGCAACATTTTGCAGGAATGGCAAATTATTATAATAGACATGTAAACAATCAAGAAATGATCACAATGTTTGGTTTTATTATTAATAAACAGATAAAGTTGGTTTGTTTAATGAAACCACTGGACTGAAGCATATTGATTAATATTCCGAGAATACTCTGACTGACACACCAGACTCCGTGGTGTAGTGGTTAACGCTTCAGACTTCAGGTTAAAATATCCCTTACTACTTACCAATTCGGAGTAGTGGGTTTCCTCTATCATACTAACACTAACTCCTGTATTTTTCAGGTGATGCATGCATCTTCTGTTGTCTGTAAAGTTCTGCGCAACCAGTTTTCTGTTTTACCAAGCAATATGTTTGACACACAGGTGGTTATTATTTTCGTTTGATATACATGTAGTTGTACCCCAACAGTGGTAAAAGAAAACCGATATCCGTAGCATATGGCATGTTGGAATTTGTGTTTCGTTTTGACTGTTCTCTCAGGATTCACCTACTTGTATGTCTGACTTCCACTGGGATGTGTGCAGTAGACAGGGATTTTTCTTTGACTGGCACCAGGTGATCTAGATGGTGGCGGCTCTGGATGGTGGCGGCTCTGAATGATGTTTGTGTTTGACTTGGCCTTCGTTAGTCAGAGAATAAATGCATTAGAACACTGGAACACAGTAATTATTAATCAGTGGTTATTGGATGTCAAACGCATGCCTATATCGACACTTGGTCACAGAGGAAACCTGCTGCCGCCACATAGGCTACTCTTCTTCGAATAACAGCAAGGGATCTTTTATGAGCACTTTTTCACATACAGGATAGCACACACCACAGCCTTCAATAAACCAGGCGTGGATCACTGGTTGGAATGGGAAATACCCCAACAGGTCCCCTGAAGAGGATGGATCCTTCAACCCTTCGAGCCGCATGCTTTACTGCTGAGCTACATGTACGCCCCGCTCCAACTCATATTTTAAATGACAGCCACGTCACGTGCATTCAGGGTTCACGCATCGTTCATTAAAGGCTGTGGTATGTGTTATCCTGTCTGTAGCAAAGTGCATAATTTAAATACAGGATATTAAATGAGCTACCTTGTATTATCAAGTTTAGTCCCAAGTGAAATCATTTTCATTTGTCACAAGCTTTAGCGAGTGACTAAAATGAAAATGATTTCACGAGGGACTT
>JAULBR010094104.1:0-21845 GCA_032355825.1 Melanodrymia aurantiaca
TTATTTGGCAATAATGTTGAAATAGTATTGTTAAACGTTCGTAGAGGTCTAAAAGCCTTGCCTGAGCATTCCTTTAAGCTCCATATATGGAGTAGGGAGTAGCTCAGTGGTATAGTGTCCGCCTGCGGCTCGATGGGTCGAAGGATTGATTCTCCTCAGCGGATATGTTGGATTATTTACCGTTCCAACCAGTGATCCACAACTGGTCCATTAAAGGCTGTGGTGTGTGCTATCCTGTCTATGGGAAAGTGCACATAAAATATCCCTTGCTGTTATTGAAAAAAGTAGCCTATGTGGTGGTAGCAGATTTCTTTTGTGACTAAGTGTCAATATAACTGCTGATTAATAATCAATGTGTTCCAGAGGTGTCATTAAACAAACAAACTTTATCTTTTAAGCTCCACATACCAAGCTACAGCAGACGATTTCCTAGATCGCTGTTCAAATCTGAATTTTGACGCGATACATTCACAAGACTGTTTGACACAATTTATTGAACTTGTTTGAAAATCACATAATTTAAATGATATTAAAACTATTCTTACGCTCATGTTATAAAGGTTGCATGTATTGATCTCTATAATTATGTATCGTTTAAATATAATTTTCAGAATTTAGCAGAAGCTGAGTATGTGGTAGCGACATTCATGTACATGCGTTTGATTGGCTACCCTGCTGAGAAAATATCCATTTTGACAACCTATAACGGCCAGAAGCACTTGATTCGTGATGTGATATATCAGAGATGTGGTGGCAACCCATTCATTGGACGACCTAACAAGGTATGAATATATTAAAATGTATTATTATGTTTATATGTGTAGAAAGCATGGATTTATACAGGGTTGATAATGTTACATGCTACAGAAAATCTTAAAAGTTGTTATGTACCAAATTAGCACCAATGAAATCAGTAAAAATGTGAGAGAAGTAATCTGTTGGCATTGAGATACTTTTATTTTGCTGTAAGACTGGTTGTTCAGGAGTAAAAAATACACATCTTCTGTTAATAATTTTGTGATCATTTGCATTTGTCTGGCAAAATGTCCAATGTTATCATTTGGAGTTAATTCCCTTTGGAGACATGATTTACATAGGACGCTTTCTTTTCACCCAGAATTTTTATCAAACATGGACTTCACATTTTCTAAAATAATTGTTGTAATCAATAAATGATTATCTCTATTCTTCTTTTCCAACCAGTTCAACAAAATGTAGGAAACTTGAATGCTATATTATTTTATATATTCTTAACATATTCTGTCGTGTTTGCTTGCAGGTGACGACAGTTGACAGATACCAAGGTCAGCAGAACGACTACATTCTTCTCTCTCTTGTGCGCACCAAGACAGTCGGACATCTCAGGTACTGTCGTCTATAAAGCTCTGGCTTGATAGGTTGAAGGATCGATCCTATTCACTTGAACATTTTAGCCAATATAAGCATAATTCATGAAATAATTCATAATAAAGATGATGATTATTATTATTATTATTATTGTTATTAAAGTGTACAGATTTTTATTAAATTATAATGTAGACTAGTAACAACAACTGCACATTCTGTACAAGGAATAAGTTGTGGATCGCGTCGTATAAGACTGAAAAAGTATTTTCATAATATGAAAGCGTGGTCTACTGGGTAAAGTGTATTATAATGCTGATGATGTAAACTGGCTCACGAGAGTAGTATTTACTTTTGACTTTATTTTCAGAGATGTTCGTCGTCTTGTGGTAGCAATGTCTCGGGCGCGGCTTGGACTCATCATATTTGGTCGGGTATCGCTCTTCAGAAACTGTTTCGAGCTAACTCCAGCTTTTAATCGGGTATTGTCATATTAAACATCATTCTGTAACTGGGAAATAAATTGTGAGAATCTACTTCAGCAAATCACATTTACAATTGTGTAAACAAATTTAGATACTTATTGTAGTCGGGCTCTCTTCAAATTTTTGTCTTTAGTTGAGTATAAAATATAATTGAAAAATGCTGTCTTAATTAACATGTAACTAATTGTTATAGCAGTACTGCGGTTATTTTTAGAACAGTTTATAAGAATTTATAAGAATGCCAGTAACATTAAGTTTAGTATTTTTTTTATTTGACAATAAGAAATTTGTGTCTGTTATTAAAGTATTTTTGTGATAATCAACTTTTGATCAAAAAATGATAAATGTCACTTTCGATCGTGCATAAAGCAATTAGAGAAATTGTAGTCTAAAACAAATTTAATAAAATGAAAATAAGTGGACAGAATTAAGTAACTGATTATCATTGTGTACTTTCAAATCGTACTAAACATGGATATTATTTTTATTACAGCTCTGTTCTCGGCCACTGCAGATGCATCTCATACCATCCGAGTCGTATCCATCAGAACGAAAAGTAGGTCACTCTTTGTATACACAAGATAAAGTTTGTTTGTTTAACGACACCATTGGAACACATTGATTATAAATCAGCAGTTATTGGATGTCAAATGCACAGATATACCTGTCGTATTTTATTTTTGTTTAATTCTTTCCATGTTTGTTAATAATATATTTGGAACTATACTACCTTATAACAATAAATTAAATTGGTGAACTCTTGTCATGTGCGAAAGCAAATAGCTTTTAAATGAACTGTGAAATAGATGACAAAGAGATTATCTGTGATAAATTTTATTTTGTTTGTCTTCGCCAGATCCAGAGTGCTCCCTTGCAGAACCCGATTATAATCAATGACATGTGTCAGATGGCCAAGTTTGTGTACGACTTCTACAACTCGAGAATAAACGACCTCATGAGACAGAGAGGATTTAACAGAGTAAGACTTGTACTATCAATACGGTTTTTCTTGTGAACATATCAACTCGATACTTTCATTCATTCACATAAACATGTTTTTTGACTAAATACTTCGTTATCCTCTTAAACACTTTCTCTTATAAATCCCTTTTATCACTTAATTTCCTTTCCGCAATAACTTATCATGAAATATGTTTCATAATATTGCTTTGAGTACACAAGAATATAAAAAACCCCACCAGCTTGAGTCTCCCTTGATGCTAGACAGTCCTGTACATGCATCACCCTCTTATGTTTCTTGTGCTCTAATCCAGAGCAGAAACGTTTGGCGACCATATTAGTGACTTTAAAGTGTTTATGAGGCAGCATAAAATGATCTACTGTTCTCAGCAAGGCAACATTTTTATCTAATTCTTTTAAGACATAACATTTTTATACAATTTTCATAACCTGTCATGCCTAGAATGTAAGGAAATATCTTTCTTTACTTGTAATATCGATTGATCTGAAACTTTATATGATTTGTTTTCTTTCCTGACAGCCCACATTGTTAAAGCAGCCTCCTCAAGCCAATAAGTCCTGAATGCGACACTCATAAAACAGGAGACCCAGCTTGCATGTAAGTATGCACTGGACATAGCCTTGAAATGGTCTTGATATTTGGTAGTAATGGGGAAGGATGGGAGAAAGGGTCGGTTGTGTAGGTCGGGATGGGTGGTTGGGTAGAGCTGTGTGACATGACCAAAGTTTTGTCATGATAAATAGAAATAGTGAACACAAGATAATTAAGTTACCAATTTTCGTTTAAAAAGTCAAAGGTCATAGTTACTTTAAGTTTTGTTATGGAAACTGTTCCCCCGTTAACTCATGTTTTACATCACAAGCATTCATAGGTGGACCTCAGTTTTTACCATTTATTATATTTTAAAATGTTATTGGCAAAATTAATCCCTAAATTGTAACAACATAATAAGAGATTCCATTGTCAATGAAAAAGAATGTTGAATTATAGTGAAAATGGCAACGGAAACGGAAAGAGAAAATTATATAAGAAGGTTGATGGCATGTCCGGTTTGGTTGTTATTTGTCATTTTCACTTTGTCATTTGTCAGACATTTGTGACACTGATGGATGTCAAACGTATTGCCATAGCAAACGTTTAGTTCAATTTAAACATCTCTATTTAAAATGTTTTTAAAAATTTGTATCTGAAAGCATCTGTTAGAGAATAATATTTCTTTAACTTTGCTTGATCAAAACATGATCGTTTTCTCAAATTTTATTATATATTATATTTTGTAGATTCAAGGTGTATCGGATTAGCCTAAATTAATATTTCAGTCATATTTTTAAAATTCTGTTTTGCTAAGACTGATTTTAAAAGGGGATTGCCATGTTATCAATGTTGTTGGATTGGAAGCTGATTAAACAGTGATAAGTTTTTTTTTACAGTTCTTTGTGAACAGAATACGGTTGTTGATTATTGAATTGTACTCTCTTCAGATTGTTTGAATTTGAAGATAACTAGAGGACAGATACACAACACCAGCCTGAAGACCAGTCGTCACTTCTCATCTTGCAATAAACTCACTCAATCTTCCTTGTGACAATTTTGTGTCAGTTTTCCAGAAATTGTCATGTCGGACATTTTATTTGAAAAAGTTGCCCATGGAACGGAAATGTGTCTGACGATTACTAACATGTTGTCACTGTGCTTTTCATCATTATGATAGTAGACCTGGCAAACTACAGCTCTGACTTGTAAATTAGTGTTACGAATGTTGTATACTGCCATGGAGAATTGTATACCGTCATGGAGTTGTATACTTCAAAACTGAGGCTAAGGGAAGTTTGTTTCAAAGGAGCTAAATGCATCAATGGCGGATGATTCTCATGTTGACTGACCTGCATGACTGCCACAGAAGACAACAATCTAATCTTAAAGCTGCTGGTGTTGAGTTCAACAGCGATGTCACAATAACCTGCTGCACATACAAGAGTCCAGGGGCCGGTTTAATGAGCGTTGCTTAACGCAATGATAGCGTAATGTTGTCCGAACGATTGCGCTGCCACAGTCGTGTGTATCGATACAAGTTATTGCGGCCACAATACTTAAATTGACCGCTGTGACCACTTTAGTGCCCTCAAATATGATTATTTACGTAATTGTAGTGTCATGTCATAGCTAAGGCAGTCGCAAGTGACCTTGTAACCTATCCATTAAACCCGCCCCAGGGGCCAGTTTAATGAGAGTTGCTTAATGCAACGATAGCATAACGTTGTCCTAAGAATTGCGCTGCCACAGTTGTGCGTATCGATAACAGCGGCAACGATATTAAATTAACCACTGTGACTGCTTCATTGTCCTCAAATATTGTCATTTACACAATCATAGTGTAATGTCATGACTAAAGCTGTCGCAAGTGACGTTATAACCTCTCCATTAAACCGGCCCAAGATGATTTTTTATACAACAGTGATGACATAATGTGTATGTACAGAAGATAATCATAATCATATCCTGCACCACATGGGGCATTCATCTTAAATTTGAATCGGTGGATTTAATCCGTAAATCGGTTTAAGAAGTTAAACCAGTAATTTACTAAATGAAGGATTTCCATTATTTTTATATTTAAAAAAATGACAAATACTTATTTTAAAGTGGTATTTTGTAAATATAATCATCAATAACATTGTGCATACCATATCATGTTTTATATAGCATTAATATTCTTGCATTTCAATATGTATGTATTGTTTATAGGTATTTGTCTTTTGTAAATATGTTGGGAGACATTTACACAGATAAATAAAACATTTGAAAGTAAATGACTTGTTTGTGTCTTGAAACCAAATGAACTTATTTTTAATCTGTTTATTCTGACCAATTTAATAGACCCATGGGTTCATAAATTTATCCTTTATTTGTAGATTCCAGCTTTAAATCTTGGGTATCTTAAGTATCCTCACGTACGTAATTGCTTTATAATCGTGATGTTAAAGTCTGACAGACAGTTTGACAGATGCCATCAGATTCTGCTGGATGGCTGACATTTGGTGGGCGGAAGTAAGATTTCTTAAACTAAATACTCCGAAACATCGGTACATTGAGTGAATACAGGTCAAACCCGAATGGTCAAAACTCTCCTTTAACAAAACCATCTTAGTCAAAATATCCTCAAAGTTTAAAACCTGTCCAAAAATATACATGTATAACCATTGAAAATACATTATAAAACCATGTTTAATCGGCAATATCTTCCATAAATTGCATGTTAAAAATAAGGTGTGGGACATTGCTCAGCAGCAAAGCATCCGCCTGATGTTCCATAGGTCGACAGATCGATCGTAAGTGGACCTTTTGAGTTATTTCCTGTTCCAACCAGTGATCCACAATTGGTCAAAGGCTGTGCTGTGTACTATATCTGGAAAAGCGCACATAAAAGATCTCTTGCTGTTATATGAAGAGTAGCGGGTTTCCTGTATGACCAAGTGTTGATATAACCGTGCATTTGACATTCAATAACCATTGATTTATAATCAATGTGTTCCAGTGGTAACATTAAACAAACTGTTAAAATAAACAGGCCTATTTGTTTATGGATTGGAGTTTTAACAAACGGGATTTTGACTGATTTTTGTTTGGATAAGTTACCTCAGTCGCACCCAAAAACTTGTGTAAATAATGAGTAAAATCCAACAGTAGCTAAGTATCAATATTTATTCAACATAATAACCAGTGGAATATGCAAGACATCTTTCTTTTATCTCAAAAAGTGCGGCATCTCAACAAGCATCCATCCAGGGCACCTGAATGAACAAACGATACAACTAAACACAATAAACTAGAAGGACCAACAATTTATTCTCCAGCAGTGTGACTGACATTTCTATTATACATGTACTATGGAAGGATTTCGGATCTAACATGATGTTTACATTTACAGTGCCCATCTGAAAGAGGTTGAAGGGACTCATTAGTTGTTGGATTTGTCCTGATACAATCAGTTGTTTATGACTGGTACATCAAAGGTTATGATATGTAGTGTCCTGTCTGTAGGAATGTGAATGTAAAATAATCCTTGCTGCTAATTGAAAATGCATAGCCTATGTGGTGGCAGAGAATTTCTTTTAAAAAGATGTGTTAAAATCACAGTGCGTTTGATGGCCAATTATAGCCAATGATTAACCAAAGCACTTCAGTGGCTTCGTTAAACATACCTGAGCAGGCTAGGCTATAGTGCAGTCATTGGTTTGAATGCTCATTACGACTTGACCAAGTGTCATTGGTACCAAATAAAACCTCATCATTACCGTCATATCAGTATGGATCTATTTATGGAGGCCTTGATGTGCACCCCAAAGCAAAAGTGTTGAGCGAATGTAATATAATGGTAGGAAATATAAATTGTTGGCCCATAACAATTACGACAGACATGAACAGACACTGACTGCACCTCCCTGTTAATGGATTTCATCTTCCGTCAGTACATACAATCATTGAAGATTTACAAAACGTAAATAATTTAACACATTCACAATTTGCAGGGCTGTAGCTAGTGGGGAGGGGGTAGTGACCCCCCAAAAATCAGGTAAAAATAATAGAAACTTAAAGAAAATGCATGACCCCTACGGGCTTGCACCTTCTATACTTGTTCGTTCCAAGAATTCATCTTCACCACCCACCCACCCCCAACACAAGACATACTAACTACAGCCCTGATTTGTAATAATTGTTTTTTTAACTTGCCATTACGAAATACAGAAAGGTAATCTTGTAACATTTAACAAATGGTATTCTTTAACTTTTTTGTAATTGTTTAAAATTTCAATTTTAATAAGTTCTCATACACATACATTTTATTTGTGGCTTAAATAGTTTCGGTAATCTTTTGCCTTCTAGCAGCAGCTCATGGGCTAGTCAACATCCAGGCAAGCGTCCTAATCTAAGTACATTTACTTTTAATGTGTCTTATTAAGACATGGGACATCATATATTCTGCCAAATGTCTTTTTAATTCGAAACATAACATTGTGTAGATGTTCTACAGTTTAGTTTTACTTTGTTTATACGCAGAATATTATCACTTGTATCAAATTATGTATACAACAGGGTGGCCACTAACCTAGAAAACTGTTCACATTAATTCTAAAAAAAATGGCAAAACTAAGAGATTTTTGAAATTGTTTAGAAAAGCCTGATGCGTGTTCTAGATGGCGAGATCCCGCGGATGTTTTAACTGGTACCCATAACGTTCTATCATTTGTCATTCATTTAATATTAGGTAAAAAAACCCAGTCTAGCGAGTATTCGCGATATATTTGTTCTCTAAACACGCCACCGGAAAACTCATCGTAAAAATGCCTCGACATTTAATTGCTGCATATCATACTTTGATTTATGAACGCAATGACTGCTGTTTTTTAACCGACTGTAAATAAACTCAGTGACATTTTCATATCAACATGAAAACCTCAGTGAATTTCTGAATATAGAAAGTATGGCCACCCTGTACAACAAGTTTAAAATAGTCTGACAGTGAAAGTATTTATGACAAAAATATCTACAGATATGTCTATAGTAGACCTCCATCTTGGAAGTGGTAGACTTGAATGTGAGGTAATTAATTCCTAGCACAACCCTAATGTGAGGTAGAGATAATCAGCAACACACATTGGTCACTTTAATAATTACATACATGTATGTCAAAATATTGCACTGCTTCTAAGAGTCCTATATACACACACACGCATTCTGTGCTAACACTTTTCTTGTCCATATCCTTTGTAGTTTCCTTTGGTGAAGTTCCAATAGTTTTATTTACGATTTGTGTTATTGCAGTTTGCAGGCTCTCACTATAAAAAAAAGACTTGGCACTCACTACAAACAACTTTTTAATGGAACTTGTTTGTTTTGATAGACATTTGTAAAGCAAGTTTGACACTGGCAACTTTAATGTAACCAACCATAATTTGTTATCAGTTTTATTCCACCAATTAACATTAAAGATAACTGGCCGTGGATTATTGTTATATTATTGGTTTAAATAAATAAGACGACTATCTGTGCTTTCTTTGGTCGAAATAGAGTAACTTAAACAAATAGAATTGGTGTAAACAAAGCAACTCTTTTCATTGGTTGAACAAAGGAAAAGTTTTCACTGGTCAAAAGTTTAAAGAGAGTGCATTATAAATTTCAAATAGTCTGGAGCCAATTTCACAAAACATTTACGAATAGTTGTGGACGTAAACGTAAATATCTGACTAAAAGTGCTTCCCAAAACATAATTAAAGGTAATTGTGTCCAAGAACGAATATCATCTTCGGGTAACATGCCACAAATGACCCAAAACCCATGACGTCTCAACTACTAACCATAGTCGTATAACTAACAGTTAGCGATCGAAATTTCTCTACTTACGTTTACGTCCAAAACTAGTCGTAAACTACACTTACGATGTTTCGTGAAACAGGACCCTGCTCTTTAAAGGGCATTTCAATTTATAACGCACTCTTTATTATATCAATAATTAACATCAGACTACTGAATAGGCCTACATTCAAATTCTCCAATATCTAAATCTTTGGTATACAATAAATATGTAAATAATTTAAGAATGCTGATTGTAATTACATGTAGTATGGTGTGTATATTTACACAGAACCATTTGTTGTAATGATATTGGTATTTTGGGCAACAACACCAACTCCTAGATGCAGTTGTGCACAGACCACAGTATTCGTTATACAATTTGTGGACAACTGGTGGTGTCAGTGGTTGTACATCTCCCCACCGAGTCTCGCAGAGAACTACGTGTTGCTGTAGGTATTAGAATTATAAATAATAAGCCTTGATTGGGAATGGAACCCAGTGTCTACCAGCCTTAATCGGATGGCTTACCAGTACACCACCGAAGCCGGTATTTAGACCCAAGTGGGGCTTTTTCTTCAAACACTGGCCTCCGTAGCGCAGTGGTTAATGCATCGGGCTTAAGACTGGTAGCTCAACGGGTAGGTGTACTACCACTTACACCGACCAGTGTCCACAGCTGATATAAAAAAGGCCATGGTATGTACTGTCCTGTTTCGGAAAGCATAAAAGAACCCTTGCTGCTTATCAAATTGGAGCATCAGGTTTTCTCTCTTATACTAAAACTAACTGTTGTCCTGGTTGGGCAGTCGAGACAGATTGACTGCATGAACCTTACTTGGATGTGTTATAAATAACTAACAGAAAAAGCACTGTTTAATAAATGTGTAGTGACTGTGAATAAACAGTGACAGTTCATCTTAAAGAGAATCACCCACCAAATGTTTCCACTCTGCTGTATCTCCAGACAATAACGTGACCATAGAAATGTTCAAATGTTCTGTATAATAAATGTATGCAATGTATACGAATTTGCGTATAACGCGCTCCACATCGTTGTCACATTTTTCGCATCAAAAATGGTTAGTGATTCTCTTTAAGCTGTGACAAAGAGAGTGCGATTAATGTGATGTCTGATGGACATGGGGATATTCTAACTTGAGAAATAGATCAGTTCATTTTAAACGAGTCATGGCAAATCTCTGACAAAACAGTTTATCTCTTGGGTTGCAATTTACCTGCTCCCATAGGCCCCCTAGCGACATACCGAATAATGTAGTACCAGCACAATCCTGGTTATATTTATGGGTAGCCAAGAAATGATTTATTATATTGTATGTCTAGCACTGTGGAAATGCTTAATTCAAGCAATCTGACTAATATGAATGATTGTCTTTTTAACACAAGCAACATTTTATAGAAACGTATCTTCACTTTGAACATAGTGCAGTTAAAAACAGCATCACTATTTGTCCACTGGAATTCAACCAACAATATCCATTCTCATTCATTCTTCCAGAATCAATCAAATACCTTTGATTCTCAAATGATCCATCAAAACTTAACTAATCACAAAATTATTAACAACATCACATTCTCATCCAATAAAACGCTTCATCACATTCGTTGCCTCAGCCAATCACAACACAGTTAAGTGTTGTGTACTGTTCTGTCATTGGAATTTGTTATCACATGGTATATTCAAGCACAAGTTTGATTGGATCTCATATTAGAAGTCTCTGGATCCAGAGCAAGAAGAGCACTATATATATGAGTTGAGACTGTCTTTGGCAATCACCAGCACTCTGATCGGAGGAATACTTTTTCACTGGTGTTACTACACTTGCTTTCACTCTACTGGAATTCTCTGAATGTTGTTGGAGGAAGCTTGGCCTAAAAAAGGAAAAACTTACTTTTATATGCTAGTAGTGCAATTGTTGGGTTAGTGTTTAGAATTGATAAAGCTAAAAAGAAAATCATAAAGGAAAATCATTTACACTTCTTTGACAAATGTTGATAATAATTATGGCTTTTCTTCAGACTAAGGAACTCATGAAAGCTTCCAAATTGTTTCTTAGTGGACAATTGTATTTGAGGCGGGGCTGTCTAAGCATTTAGTGGACAAGGTATCTAACACTAATGCAGCCAGTCAGCTAACATTCAAAGTTAATACAGCAACCCTGTTTCAAATTAAAGAAACATTAAGTACAAGTCACAATTTTAATCAGCTGTATGCTAAAACATTATGATCTACATTTGTGTACTTCAAGGTGTAGACCAGAGGACAATCTGCTACCATCTGCTTTTCAATGGTGTAGTGACATGGACGTTATATTTAGGTGTACTGCAATGTTCCATGTGCTTTTTTAAAAATAGGTTTTATATATTATTTATATCGCACATTGTTACTTGTGTGATTTATCAGATTCAATCATAGAGAGGAACAACGTTCATTTTAACTGATATTGTCTGATCTATAGTTTGATTAATTCTACAATCTATAAAAATCAATGAGCGAACCTTTCGGCCTCCATTCTGACCCACAAGTCATTGAATGTCTTCCTCCGGCCATTTGTCTTTTTCCTCTTACGCTTTCCTTTTCCTTTCTTTTCTATCTGCCATGGATATGCACTGAGAAAAGAATAATTAAAGTTTTAGCATTTCCATGTCCAAAATAAAAAGAAAAGCCTTTATAATTATGGAGTTTATTACAAGAAACTCATAGCCACTCTAAATCATCATTTATTTGGATGTCTTGTCTAACATGAATGGTTATTCTTTTCTTAACTAACAAACACTTTATCATAATAATGCGCATCTGATTTATCCATGCACCAAATACCAATCGCCAACACTAACATCATCATGTTTATTTGGAGCATTAAAACAAGTTACATGTATATTAAACAAAGAACATATTGTCGACACATATAAACAGTACGAACTGTATTAGAAAGAATTGTTAATTTGTGTAATATTTTCATGTTATATATAAAATTAATTTTGATGAAATATTGTTCTGTCACATGTCATGTATCTATTCAATTTAATAATACACGTTTTATAGTAAACATTTTACCTCTAATATCCACTGCACATTGTTATATTAGGTTTTCTTTTACAATAAATAATACTTGTCGTGGACAGAACTCTTTGGCGAAGTCAGAGGTTGTGCTCATGACAGGTGTGCTTGAACAGTTCTCTGATGGAAGCACACCAAACATGACCCAACCTCAAAAAATAATATACAGTACGTATGACATTGAAAATAATCTATTGTTGCAATGTGAAGTTGTTTAGATGACGAACCTGTGTGGACCTAAACTGTTCCATAGAGTGTCCAACTGTTTTCTTCTCTGTTCTGCTCGGAACTGTCTTTTGCGTTCTTTTCTTCTTTTCTTTTCATGACGAATCCTGTAACAGCAGAGATTTCGTGTTTTTTCAAATGCTACATATTATTTTGTACAAAAAAACAAAAAAAAACAAGCAAAAAAACAAAAAACAAAACAAAAGCAATATCATTTCTATATTTCAAAACGGTTACAAAAAGTCTGATAGCACCGTATAGGATGCAAGTAGATCTACATTAACGCTTGAAGCAAACAAACCAACTATACTAATATTCAACCAGGTGGTGTCTTGTAAGTCCACAGGTATGGCACAACATCGAAAATGAATGAAAGTACACTGAGAAAATGAGGACTAGGATTTTATGCGGAATATACTAGTAATATTTTGGTGATTTATTTTACAAAACAAAAACTCATTTGAAACTCCTCCATTTTGTCTCAACAAAACGTGTACGTACTCAAATTAGTTAGAATCATTTTGAAATTGTGTATTAATTCCATTCTTTTAAGTTTGAGACTGACTTTTGATGTTCTAACATCTTTAGTAATCCTGTTGCACTCGTTGCTTTTGTTTGTGTTGTTAATAAAAATATGTATATTAATTTTATTTCTTTGTCTATCCGCATAAAAGTGTCAGTCAGTTGGAAGACCTCTAAGATGCCATACAGCTTCTGCAACAAGGTTGTTTAGCCTTACTTGCCTACCACAAGTTCTACATGCCAATCCCTAAGCAGTGTTTACAGCAGCCAAGTCTGTCTATTATCATCAGAACTATACAACAAACATATCAAGTGATACCTTCTATATGTAAAGCTTAAATTAGATACGGTTTTTTCTAAATACTACAGATATATCCATGAGAAAGTGAAGATTTGAGAGTTTGGAGAACAGACAGTCCAGTCATTTCAATTTGAATTGTTAATGCTTTTGCTTGATTCTGGTTTAATAAATAGTGAGTTTATTTGCCAAAAGCTGTAGAAGCTATTGAAACCAGACAATGCCACTTTACTTAATCACTGCTCTAAACAGATCCCATCAGAGTAGGTTTACATTTTCCTAATTGCGTGGTGGTCTGGCAATCTTTATCGTCGATGGTTTGAGTCACTGGAGTCACTAGAGGAATGTGTGTAATGCAAGTTCTATTGTCATAAACGTTACTTCCGTCCCAAGAAGCTGTCACGAATGAATATATGACATCTGCGGGTAATGGGTAATGTGGGTTAAAACGCCTTCATCCATCCGAAGGATGTTGTAGAGGGCGCTGAGATTGAGATGACGTCCCGACCGTAGTTGGGTCGTCTTCTCAATCCCAGAGGGTTATATGACATCTCAGTACAACAGGTCCTTTATAGACTCCTCCCAAGTAATTCGCAGATTAAATGGTTTGATGAATGCATGCCCGGACACCTTGTAGAATGAAGCTCCTCCCACTTAGTTAGCATATTTATTAGTTTTAGCGCGATTTAATTTTTTATGTAGTTGCACGTCCTGTCATCAATAAAACATTAGTTCTTCATTCATGATTACAATGGCAGATCCAGGACTGGAGAACCAGCCTACCTGTTCATACACATTTTATTGCCGTTTATTTTTTACCGTTGAAAAGTTTAAATATGGCCATTTTGCGATGGCTTCATGTTATGCCTTTTTATAAGTTATTTAGTTGGTCCATTTCTTTTTTTATTATGCTTGGACCCCTCCGAAAATATTTCCTGAATCCGCCTAATAAATGAGCTTTGTCAGCTTTTTTTTATATTTGACTTAAATTTTCGTCACCATCAAAGTACAGAGTAAAAATCATCAAGGAAAAAGGTGATCCGCCCTGCGTTCAATAGGGCGAGCGTTCTGCTACCGAGACAAAACGTTTTAACACCGATGTGAATGTGATATGATAGTACACGATCGGTACCAGTCACATAGTTCCATAACGCTCGCGCTATTTAACGTAAGGCTGCTAATACTCAACGCCAAAATGTTTTGAGATGCCGATTTGTTTAAAAACAAATGATATTTACTTGACAAATAGTTATAAATTCAATAATATAAGTGACATGAACAGTTCTCCAGAACGCGACAGTATTATTGCCCAACGGTGACTTGCACGGATAGCGCGGTATACTTGAGACATTCGTGAAATATAGACTTCAACCGTCTGTAAATCAACCCATTTCGGTGGCAAATTTTCAGTGATTTATTTGTCTGTATTGTAAATAATAATTATCGTTGTTATAAAGCTACATGTTTATTCCTCTCCTCAAGTTTATATTTCATGACCGCTGGCGCGCCATTGGACTGCAAGAATGCCGGAAGCGGAAGCTGCGCGACTTCGCCATACTGGTGGCGCACTATTTGAAGTAGAACAACCTGGAAGTGTTGTCTTGGCCAGTGTGAAGGAAATAGAAGTCTATAGGATTATAGGTCCGAAACACTGTATATATAATGTTATAGGACCTACATACCTAGGATTCTGAGTCCAAACCTCATAGTTTTATTGCGCTTTTTCTTACATTAACTCTAGGACTAGTCCGAGAAAACTGATTGACAAAAGTCTAGATGGACATTTTGTTGCCTGGACGATCCTATTACAGGTTGTTCAGCCAGCAAAACGTCCATCTAGACCCTTGACTAGGATCTGGACTGCATGAGACTGAAGAATCTCAAGCAAGTCGTTTGAGTTTTTGATAACCACATGTGACACACACAATTATTACAACTTATATACTTTAATAGTTAATTTAACAATTTAAATCAATATAATAGTTATCAATATCCGAAACTCAATTATACTAGGGATGACTAAATTAAAAATAAAAAAAATAAAAATATACACACATACATAATATGTATGTGTGTATATATATATTAAATTAAAAAAAAATATATATACACACATACATAATATGTATGTGTGTATATATATATTTTTTTAATTTTTAATTTAGTCATCCCTAGTATAATTGAGATATATTATATCTGTTATCGTAAAACAAACTACTATATGAAGGTACTTACCTTTTCTTATATAAATATCGAATATCACCATATATTAAATCAGACGGGAGGGGAATATCGGCAGATATATCTGACAAGAAAGTTCTACGGGGCTTTTTCAGATTTGGGGATTTGGAATCTGGCAGTCTGAAAAAATAAACACAAACTAGGACATTTTGACAAATTCCCTTAACTTTGAAGGAGTTGACAAATTCCCTTTACTTTGAAGGAGTTGACAAATTCCCTTTACTTTGGAGTTTATTGTTCAAGTGATTTTTGTGCTGCTTTACAGAGAGCGCCACAATAATTATTTGACGAGTGGCTAGTTAATTCTTCTTCGAATGTGAACGATAGCACTATAGTTTAAGAAAATTGAGTTAGTTCATATAATTCCATTACATTTTGATCTAGAATCACAATATGAAGCTAAATGATTTTTCAATAAGATTAAACTAATCATCGACTTGGGGTAATAAATCTATATAAACAGTTTTTACGTAATAGTAGTCCGTTTATATTTTCTTAAAAAGCACTACAATTCCTTTGAAAAGCCAAGAAAACTCCAATTTTATTAAAGAATAATTATTTACTATACCAACATAAAGCAATCCCATATCTTAAGCTATTCAAAGATTTTCATTTCGTTATTAGGGTCCATATGGGATGGTATTTTATTCGATAAAATGAATAAATATAATTAATATTGTTGTTGTCGAACAATCACCAAATCAACAGTCTGTGATTGCTGAACAAAAGCCAACATCCGAAGTTATTAAACATTTCTTTGCCCAATTCACTTACAGTAGGATTTCCGCATCGGGTGCCGTGTGGCTGACATCAAAGCCAGCATCAACCAAGCGGTCAATCAAAGAGTTGTTGCCAAGGAAATGCCCTGAAAGAGATGCAAACGGCGTTACTAATAAACTTCGTAGATCAATAAAATCTCATTTCTGTAATTGACATAAATTCATTCCAACAATTGACACGGACTGATGTCTATAACTGCCATAAATTCATTTCACTAATTGACTCAGATTAACTGTCATATTTTGCAAGGCGCTGCTGCCATTTTGCGGAAGTATATTTGTATAATATATTTATACGGTCAGACAGTTAATTTGTGAGCCATTATGTTGATTTAATTATCAACGTCTGTAAGGTAGAAGTTGCGTGTTTCAAAAGTGTATTACAACATACAGTACTAAGTAACATTTGTAAGAAAATTTTTGATTTAAAATTACATTTATCGAAGTATTATCTGTAAATACTGGTAAAATAACATAAGTACATGTACTTCATATTCGCCCGTGATTCCATCCACATCTTATTTTTAAATTCTTTCTGAAAATAGGTTTTTATGACAAATTAAAAAAAACCTGCCATTGTGATATGAATTTTGTGTAATATAATTTTTTACCTTGTATTGTTTTTTTTAGCTTGATCAGTGTTACAATTTTGCAGATGGAATTTCCACTAAAAATTCCCATAAAATTTACGATTTTACTCCAAAAAGTAAAATGATTATGAGTCTGCATTTAAAATAGCCAAACATATTCAGTTTTCATATATAAAAATGTAATTAAAAAAAAAATTTGACCTGAAAATTGCAAATGTTTCTATCGGTAGAGTTACAGCGACCGAATATATAATATTTTATATTGATGTGTATAAGTGAACGAAAAGAAGAACTAACATGCATGTAGACTAAGATTACAAAATACAATTATCAGTCTAAAAATGTGGTCAGAAAATAACAATCTAGACCCAACACACGTTTCTCCCATTTGGTTGATTAAAATACGAAAAAATAAATCTCTATTTTAATGATTTAAACTGCTTTCGTTTTTTTCAAACAAATTGTCTGAAGATGCGACGTTACATTTATAATGTTATCTTGCATAGGTCTACTTTTTAACTAATAAGTTTTGCATTTACATGAACGCTATTGTCTGTTGAAAAATCAAAAACATAGGAAGGAGTCAGCTGCACTTTGTCTAGATACATCCCAAACCCGTTTTGTTCTGTTGGAGGAAGTAATTATGTTCTTGTTTTAAGATAAAACTCGAATTCTATCTCAACATCAAGGCAGTAGAGATGAAAGTCACTTTGATCATGATTGCTTTGGAATAGCAAAACACATAGACTCCACAGCGTTTAATGGAAGGAATAAAAATACACTCTACAGGGGTTAAAACACATAGAAGAATTAGTGGATTGGTAGTGTTTGTTTTGTAAAAGATACCTGAATTATTATTTTTTTTTAACTCTTTCGTAGAGAAAATACAAAAACTTCCTGATGAGCCCCACGCGCGCGCGCTCGATTTGGTTTGATTGACAGATCCGTGGTTGTCTGTATCTACCGGTTGTATCTGTCGGTTTGACGGGATACAGCCACATGTTGAGGCTAGATATCCACGATTAACCAGGCTATGACATGCGTTTTCCACACATCTCCATACAGATGTATCCACTGAGATATTTTGCTTATTCGCTGCTGGATTGTGGACATTTATTCAGTATGTTAATTGAAATGCGTTTTATTTTTTTAATTTTTATTTTGAAAGAAGAAGAAGATTTCAACGAAGAAATGCTTTTTGCAGCACACCTACTATCCCATATGTCTACTACAGCAGAACCTCTTTCCTGAACAGGGAATGGAGTCCAGCCTCCTGACTTGATTACAGCAAGACGCAAGTTATCATGAGAAAAAGTATTCCTAATTGATTCGGGTTTTTGTTTGTTGAGTAAAAGCCTATATACACATATTATAGCTTAGATGAATAATTATATTATTCTTGTTAACAATATCGGGCCTGTAAACTACAGTTTAGTGCAGTATTTTTGTTTCATACTTTTTGATATTTATATCTTTTTGAACAAATTTAATAAATACTGTTCTTCAAAGGTCTAAAGGAGGTACACATCAGCCACAACACGTCTTCCCGCCTAGAAACGTATTAGTCTCACAACACCTCTGTAGAACACGTGACATTGATCAATTCAACTTTTATACCAACTTGATCCTCGTGTTAAGGAGCCCAGCTTGTATGACAAGTGGGAAATTGGGGTCTTCTGGGATTTATCCAGATACATCATCGAAGTAGGTTCGAGTGATGATCTCCAGACCGAATGGCATATATACAAGTAGTCGAGCACTGGATAGAACGAGGTTGCGGGTGGGGGGGGGGGGGGGGGAATGACAGTTCTAACATGCCTACGGAATGGGATCGAACTTTAGACCGAGCTGGAGTCATTTAAAAAAAACAAAAAACAAAAAACAAAAAACGGAGGGCAAACAAATATGCATGACGCATAAAACGAAAGCTCGTGTACATATGAAAAACAACGCATGACGCGAAGACCTTTCTACAACAGCAGCAACCCATTGAGCATTTGTGGAGCAGACTTTATAGAAAGTCCATTCACAGACGTCATGTGGCAATTATTGTTAATAAGCGGCTCTTGTTCCGCAGATAGAACGTCTTGGGCAACAGCTGCTGACCAGAATGTGGCTGTATCAGATGGTACCTATCAGATAATTTGCTAGAAGGTCTGCGGGTAAAACGCAGTTTGGTAAGTAACGCCAGTTTAGCGTATAACATTTGGTTCTGGGGCCATTTTAAAGAACCATTATCCTATACAGCAGGCTTATATCCGGTGTAATAGGAATAGAAAGAAGTCCGCAGGAAAATAGGTCCGACACAATGTATAATGCTATTGACCTATACATACCTAGTAACCATAGTCCAAACCAGACTTGTATAAAACACAGTTTTATTGCACTTTTTCTCCTGTCATAGACGCAAGGGCTGGACTTGGCCAGAACTCATGCCCGTGACAGGCGTCTGCTATTATTTTGCTCTGACAAAAACGTTAAACATCTTGACCTTACCTGTACTTTTTCTTACATTAACTCTAGGACTTGTACGTAATATCTTTTTCTTTTATGGATCGAACTATTTGTTTCATTCCATAAAGATTTATTTTATTATTTAATCCATTTTGTTATGATATGACCGGGACTTGCATTTCGGCCGGACTTGCGTTCCTTTTACACCATAAAACAAGATATTACCTACAATTCCTAGAGTTAATGTAAGAAAAAGCGCAATAAAACTTTTTTTTTTATCCAAGTCTTGTTTGGACTAGGATTTCTAGGTATATAGGTCCTATAGCAGTTTACACTGTGTCGGACCTATATTCCTACGGACTTCTATTCATATCACACCGGTACAAGACACGTAATAACACAGAAACACCACCGGATCCAGAACGCCCAAACTTTATGGGGTTCATCACTCGCACCTTCCTCGATGATTTCTGGACATTTTCCAGAAGACCCCACCTTCCCGCTTGTCATACAAGCTCAGTTCCTTAAACACGAGGATCAAGTCCGTAATTACTTTAACTATTCCAAACAGATTACGTATTTTCTGGAGTACTGGGAATTCTTCACGTCTTTGAAGTCTGCTGGCACTATCTGTTATAGAGACCACCTTATACATATATTATGAATGGTAAAGTATTTCTGTTTATCTCTTCGGAGAATTTAAGAGGTGCAAATGGCCGTAGAGCTAACTTGGAGATAATATCTTCGTTAATTAGCCAAGCGGTTATCACCCAGTCACATCGTTAACAAAGCTCGCGAGTTGGTTGATATGGCAAACATGTACTGGGTATGCCAGTTCATTAGGTTCATTCTATACATTTATGTAAGATCTCTTTCTTTAATCTTTAAATGTTACATTGCTCCAGTATACTTTACTTTCAGCAGCTACACATTCACTGAATATACACCCAGTGGACAAGGCTTCTGCCCTACAATGGAAGAGTGCAATATCTACAAAAATGGCTATGCTAAGAGCCAGTTTTAAATTTCTTAACACCATGCTTTCACTATGAAAACAGTGTATAAGATATGCAGTATATGTAAACTAGGTAGTAAAATAAGGGAAAACTGCAGTATCGGAAGTTAATTAAAACGATTTTGTAGGTAGACAAATCACTCTAGAGTCATTTTTCTCAATTTCACGTGTTTGCAGATACTGCTCTTATATACAACAAAACCTTCACTGACTGACTGACTGACTGAATCGGCCGACGATAGCGGCGCCAGTGGTAATAAAATGGGGGGGGAGGGACAGTGTACTATAGCGGGATTCGAGCCCACTGTATCGATTCATACAGCATTAAGCAGACTGTAGTCTCAGACAACTGGACAGTATCCAACACCAATATTCAATTAACCGATAACTTTACCGTATTTATCGTGACGATGGTTTCAAGCGAGTGATATGCGACTAAACTTTATATGTTAGCAGAAGAGAAAACAATACGCTATCCTTGTTCAGGTAGATAATTGCATACATTTATTATATTCTAAATATCAACATAATTGTAAAAATGTCAACATTATATTTCTTTCATATTTAAAACAAAGGTGCATTTCCATACAGTTACCTACACCAGTTAACCCTTTCCTCGTGGTTATATACAAGATGTGTTCAACTTTCGCCAACACCCGATTGCACCGCTGACGTTTTCAGATTCCCTCCGACTGTCTTGTGCGACTACATATTTTTGGTCATGCTATTGTTTCGGTAGATTATATTGTAAGACTTAAAGTATGAGAACGTCGTTACGCCATTTATTGCAAACACATGAGTCGATAACGTACAGTAACTGTGAATTGGAATCGGGCAAACGATACCAAATGCCGGTTCTCGTCAAATCTGGATGAAATATGTGCATACATTGAGGCACATTTCAAAGAAATCTATTCATACAGCGTTTCCAACGAACTGGGTATGCCCCAGAGGCTGATCTGTTTGAACGTTTAATGTCAGGGAATCGGAACCCTTGGCTGATTAACTATATGAATGCTATGTATAACGTAGGAATCTCTAATGTCAGAGAATCGGAAACCTTTGCTGATTAACTATGATATGTATAATGTAGGAACCTCTAATGTCGCATTGACATTATAAGGGGTTTACATTGATTTGACTAATGTCGCACGACGTACGACATTTGATGTCGAGTCAATGTCTAATGTCGCACTAACGTCTAACGTTGTTGGCATTGTTTTAATGTGAACATGTGTATATAGCACAGTGTATACGGTATGTACGTTCTTGGTGCGTGAGGTCGAATGATTGACACCATTGGAACACATTGAATATTAATCTGTGGTTATATAGCTCCGGGGCCGTATTTATCAAGCGACTTAAGTCAGAAATAAGACTTAAGTCTAAGAAAAAACCTCTCTAAGATTGTGATTTAAGTTCTGTGAAAAATACAACCCATAGACATAAGTTTTGGACGTTTTGGACTCAAGTCTTA
>JAULBR010094105.1:0-11942 GCA_032355825.1 Melanodrymia aurantiaca
TGCTGTTTTTCGGTAAGAGTAGCCCATGAAGCGGCGACAGTGGGTTTCCTCTGTGAACATGTGTCAATATAACCATGAGTCTGATGTCCAATAACCGCTGATTTATAATCGATGTGTTTCTAGTGACGTAGTTAAATAAAACAAACTTTACTTTTTAATTGCGGGACTATAATTCTGGTAATTTGGTTATTTTTGGTGGATTTGTTTTTGGTATAACTTTGTGAAAACAAAATTGTAAAAAATTGTTTCTAATTACTTTAGCAAATCTAGCAAAATCAGCCAATGTCAACTATGATCATCCCCCTTTAAACTTAATAATAGTGAGTTCAATAGTCTCTATAACTCACCCTGCTTCAGCTTGTCTTTTCAAGGCTTCAATTTTTTTCATCTCCTCAGCATCTTCAAATTTTCTTTAAAAAAAGACAAAAATTACAAAAATAATCAAATAATTAAAATAACCATACAAAACAGACATAATATAAATATGAAATTTTGTATTACTGTCCATTGTTAACTTCAACCATAGAATTTCCAGCAATATTTCTTCTAAGACAATGTGTCAAAATAAAGATGTGTTTGACACCCGATAGTCGATGATTGTTAATCAATGTGCTCCAGTGGTATCATTAAACAAAGCAACTTCATTCGATTAGGTTCCAACTGTACATCCAATAGCTGCATCTCCAGACAATATCCTGTCTATGGGATAGTGCACATAAAAGACCCCTTGCCATTTTTCGGTAAGAGTAGCCCATGAAGCGGCGACAGTGAATTTCCTCTGAGACCATGTGTCAATATAACCATGCGTCTGACATCCAATAACTGATGATTTATAATCGATGTGTTCCAGTGGCGTCGTTAAAAGGGTTTTAATTCTGAAATTTGACTTGACGCCCATGGCTTTGACTTTGGGAATTTTAGTGTTGTTTGACTAAAATTTGGGAATTTTTATTTTCATTGGCAAAACATATTAACCAATTTGTAAGTTAGAATTTTTTAATTTGTGAATTTTTACTCCAAAATTGGGAATAAAAAATGACATAGCCTTTGGAGAACAGTGGGGAACGGTGCCGATTAGCAACATAGGTGATAAAACCCAGGGGCAGTATTTATCAACAACTTAAGTTTTTCTTAAGTTTGAGCTTAAGTTTTTGTAGAATTCTTAAGACACCTCAGGAGGAAACTTAACACTTAAGTCAAAAACGTCCAAAACTTATGTCTAGGGTTTTTTTTCTTTCTCAGAACTGAAATCACAATCGTAGAGACTTAACTTTTTTCTTAGACTTAAGTCATATTTCTGACTTACCGGTAAGTCGCTTGATAAATACCGCCCCAGTTCCATATACTCAAAGACAATGGTGTTCTATATAGCAGAACATCACTGGTTGACATGTGTGGGCTGTAAGCAGTGGTTGCAACCATTTTCATCACAAGTGATCTTACTGATGAACGAAATATATTTTACGAAAACAGATCACTATATTAGATGTTTCAAGAAATGTTTGAAAATGAAATTGCAATCACTGTTACATTGAATTTGTAGCATGACCATTCACAAACTAACATCCATTTCGAAAGATTTTATGACGACTTTCATTAAAACTTTTTCTCTTAGGAATCTTCAGTTTGAGAGAAGAATAAAATCTAAGAATTCCAATCAAACTTTGTCTTTGTGGGAAGAATACTGTTGTATGAGAAATTCATTGATAAAGTACTGATCATTAATTTATTCTACATGTGTTGCTCCTCTTTGTTGAATGAATGTAAATTAATAAGTACAAAACACTACTCATTAGTCAGATTTACAAATGCTAATTAAACAAATTTGACGTTTATTTCTAAAATTGTGAATTGATAATGGTCTATATTATAGAGAGATGTATATAAATGACCACTAGATACAAATGACCTGTGACCTTGTGGGGTAAACGTTCATGAAAAAATATATAATTGTAACAGATACAATCTAAAAATACTATCTGACTTGTGACACAATCAGTTTGAATATTGTATGGATGACAACTATAACGTAGTGATGCTACATAAAACGAACATCAAACTGTAACATGGTTCTGTCAAGACAGACAGAAATTTCAGTCACAAAATGAGAAAAATGAATTGAAAGAGTGATCAGATGCCCTCACTAGGAAACAATGAATGCAGGTTCAAAGTCTGTTCAATGCCAAAACAATCAACCACGTTGAGCACATGTTATGAGTTTGAATATTAACTACTGAGTGCTTCAAATTCCTCGATGGTCATTGCTTCCAGTCGCTGTAGTCCTGGTTGCGATTGCGTGTTCGATTCCTCCGAATTATCACTGGCATCGTCCGACGCGTAACTCATTCTAGTGTGCCACTTGCTGTTCACTGAATACTGCTTACCTGGCCCGCCATTGCTCAAACCTCCATTGCTCAAACCTCCATTGCTCAAACCTCCATTACTCATACCTCCATTACTCATACCTCCATTGCTCAAGTCATTGACATACATGCCAAGTTTCTGTCTCAGTGAATTGCATGAAGATGAGTCTCGGTTATTATCCAAGTAATGAGAATTGTCTGATAACACTGTTTTTTGATGTGTCATGACTTTACTGCTTGCATGCGATGAGTTATAACTGTCATTGTACGGGGGATTGTTTCTTGCATTAGACTTCTGTCCCGTGCCGGTTCCACTACTGGCATAAGTAGAGTAGTAATCACTATCTGATGGTATATTGATAAGAGAGTCTCGGTCTTGTGATCCATTACCAATTCTTTGAGTTCTCCGAAACTTTGGTGGCGGGTCAATTTTTGGTGTCTGGGTCAAATTTGCATTTAGGTTGATTTTTAAATCGAGCCGGTTTCCACTGGCGTCTTGCGGCGGACACGGTGTGATGATGTTGATCTTGTCATCATTAAACTTCTTGCTAGCCACATCATCACCATTGACACTGCTGTATGAGCGTCTGAAGGGGTTTCCGTTACACGGTGTGCTCGAAGCGACTGTGTTGCCATAGGAACACCAGCCATTGCTCTCCGACTGCGTTAGGTTGTAAGACAAACTGTCTGAAGACATTTCACGGTGCCCACTGTCAGGAGACTCTGTATCAAGACTCGCCTTCGTGTTCTCAAACATAGCATTGTCTGACACCGACTGCAGGTATGAACTATCCACTTCACGAAACTCTGGAAGATAGACTGGGCCAGGACGAGGTGTAGAGGGATCAGGAAGCAAAGGGACCTGAAACAATAGACACTTGAATACCAGTCAACAGTTTTAAGACATTTTACAGAATTTTTAACAAGGCAATATTTGTTTCAACATACAAAATACAATATTGAAGGAACGAAAACTTGGCAATGTAATGAAATGTAAGTATAAAATATAGTGGTCTGTTGGTTCAAAGTAGGATTTATGAAATGTGGTATGTTAAAAAGACCATTGGATTAGACAGATTTCTTTGTAAGTTGCAATTCTTAGCAGAACAACTTCGGTAAAATTCTTGCATTTGATTGGTTTACACAAATTATGACATATCTGACAAAATATCCTGTTAATGTTTTCTTCATATTTATGATCTAAACTGAATTAACATTACCTGAGGTGGTGTATGGAAAATAGCATCAGAATTTGATGACATTCCATTGACCTTGATCTCTAGTTCTTGTATCCTCACAACCAGTTGGGTCACATGATCCAGAAGGTCACGGTTATGCATAAGCAGCTGGTGAGCTTTAGCCTAGAAGAAAGAAATGATTTTTTCAATGTATCTATAGCTCTATCACAGGGTGTAATTTGTTGGCTACTGCAATGCAGAACAGATTAAGAAGAACACCAGGATTAGCATGGATAACATGGCTTACTAATTTAAAAAATACTAGATATAGTTCAAAGCAGGGTATTCGTGGATACTTCGCTTTAGTGAGAAAGCACATCTGGATACATATACCTGGTAGAGTGTGGCACATATGCAACATTTGTGATGACCCTATATAAATTAGTTTAGGAGATATGTTCAGCAAATCTAGATTTTATTTATAGATGTAAGAGTTCAAGATATAGGTAGCGGTGACCTACTTTTAGTATGCCACTCGGTCTTCCCTACATGTACCACACACAAAGTTTGATGCCAATATTGAATTGACCCCTCGACCAATATCTTGCAAGTTTACCAAGCTGCGCATCATTGTCAGCAGCCATAACTGCAGACAAATAACATGTCATACAAATTATAAAGCTAGCCTAACCTAGCAACAACCAGTTACCTTCCTTATGGGGGAGTGTGGTTAAGTCTGTACTGAGGGGTCGATGTTTACACCTACCTGTGCTGCAATGCGAGTTATGAGTGGTTGTCTATGAGTGGCTGTCTATGTTTACACCTACCTGTGCTTCAATGCGAATGGGTGTCTATGAGCGGTTGTCTATGAGTGGCTGTCTATGCTTACACCTACCTGTGCTTCAATGCGAGCGGCTGTCTCTGCTGATAACTGATCCTTTAGGAGATGTACTTGTGCTATGGCAACTTGTGTCTGGTGCTGCTGCTGCTCCAGCTGTTGCCGTAGCAACTGCATCTGATGGTGGGCACTGAGAGGAAGCTGTGATTCCTGAGAGTAATCTCCCAGAATCACTGGAGAACCGAGAGGCGATGAAATTGTTGTACCAGGCTGAACAAAACAAAACAGCAAAGTTTCTTCACTTTTCTACATAATATCTTTCAATTACTTCTCAAATTTACAGTCATGTTTCATTAAGCAAGGTAGTCCATTTGTGTTTCTGGTATATGCATAATTATAAATATAAAATTTTAAATATGACAAGGTTTAAAGATTATGTGTTTTGATGCAGACATGTTAGTTTGTTTTGTTTTTTATTTTCTTGTCATGACATGCATGTGGCAACAGCAGGCAACTTTTCTGCTGTTATGCTTTGGTCTTAGCGAATACCCGTATGCAATACATGGTTAATAAACTCCATTAACATGTAAATATTGACCATTTTCTGCGAGATTGTAATAGGATTTTCAAAGATTTTGTTGACGAAACTAACAGCAGTGATGTTGTGACGTATGTAATGTGTGAAAGTCAGTCAGACATTGACATCGATAAAGAAGACATGTTGTTGAAAGGCAAAGTTTGCAATATTCAAGATCGTAACATGATGGAGCTTTTAGGCTTGTGGTGCAACAATATTTCAATTCTTGCGAGATCGATGACAGAAATCTATCACTTGTCAAAGGCTCGTGAAGGGAAACATTAGTCCACGCGTGCTAGATAAGCTTGTTGAGTATTCTCTAACTACACTTACAGTGGGCGTACTAGCTCCCATAGACTGCAGTAATTTCTGAGCCTGTTTGAGAGCCAGGTCGTTGGGTGGAGTCACCTTGTTATTGACATGTGACTCCTCCTCCTTCTTCTTGAGCTCCTCCTGTTTCTCCTTCGATTCCATGTCTGAAATAACCAATCAGATAAATTGTATCAGACTTGAAATAACCATAAGACAAATTGTATCAGACTGTAAATAACAAAATAGACAAATTGTATCAGACTGTAAATAATCTATAAGACAAATTGTATCAGACATGACATAACCCATAAGACAAATTGTATCAGACTGAAAATAACCAATAAGACAAATTGTATCAGACATGAAATAACCAATAAGACAAATTGTATCAGACTGTAAATAACCAATAAGACAAATTGTATCAGACTGAAAATAACCAATAAGACAAATTGTATCAGACATGAAATAACCAAGAAGACAAATTGTATCAGACTGTAAATAACCTATAAGACAAATTGTATCAGACTGTAAATAACCTATAAGACAAATTGTATCAGACTGTAAATAACCAATAAGACAAATTGTATCAGACTTGAAATAACCAATAAGACAAATTGTATCAGACTGTAAATAACCAATAAGACAAATTGTGGCAGACTTGGTTTAAACAAAGTGCAAAAAGCGAGATCACATGACAATGGTGTAAAGCAAGTTAAACACAAATAAGTTTCATGTTAGGAGAAAAGAAAATACTATCTTTGTTTATCTACATAATTGCATTAATTTATTATATGATTATAAACATCAACAGAAATGTCAGTGTCATTATTTTGTATAAAATTGCTTGTTCAATATTGCACATTATGCTTTGCCAAAAAACGCAATAAAATAGTTAGAACACTTCTACGGTCACTGCTATTGTCTGCTGATGCAGCATAGTGCACCAATATCTGCGACTGAAGGTCTTTAAATGTGTAACCTGTTTTGTGAACACAACCCTTTAAGTAAAAAACAAGAGCTATGATATGTTAATGCAGAATTGAGTATCTGAAAAGAGCTATCATTTAATATCAACTTTATGTTCAGAGAGAAGTTATTTTCATTTGTAAAAAAGCTTTATAGTGAGTGACTGAAATAAAAACTTGTTTTGAGGGTTATAATATGATGTGATTTACTTTACATGTTGAGATGACGTATTACTTTAGCGCAAGACGTAGATACATTTAATCACAAAATGCAACAAGTCGATGGCAGCTGTATTCCAATGTAAAATTGCTAGACATGAATAGAAAATAACTGTAGACATCTGATGTACTAAGACATTTGCACTAATGCTAGAAAGTTTCTTTGCTAGTTGGAAAATGAAAAGCAAATAAGCATTAAGTGAGATAGCAATGTGAAGTGTTGACAGGAGTTTGTTTTGAAATGTGTGTAACGCTGTGATGATCGTGGAGAGGAGGAAACCTGAGAGTGGCAGTTAATTGAGATGTCTGAGTAACTGTCTGAGAAGAAACCAAACTGCGTTCTTCATTTAATCTCACATCTTACATGTTCCTAGCCTAGAGGTAGAATGTCTGCTTGTGACGGGATGGGTCCTCCATAGCGTAAAACATTTTATAGGCTATTTTCCATTCCAGCCAGTGATACATGACTTGTTTATGTATTTTTCCATAGTGTGTCTATCCTGTCTATGGGATAGTGCACATAAAAGACATGTGGCTGTTTTTTGGAAGACCATGTGCCAATATAACCATGCGTCTGACGTCCAATAACCGATGATTTATAATCGATGTGTTCCAGTGGTGTCATTAAACAAACAAACTTTATCTTTATCATACATGTTCTACCGCTGTCCGTGGTATAGTGGTTAGGCCACTGGGCTCAGACTGATACATAGTGGGTTCGAATCCAACTCATGATGATGGAATAATTAATCACGGTACTTTGTTACTCTCAATGGGAAAGTATAAACACATACATGTACAACCAGCCAATGTCTCATTTCTTGTTAACAAAGGCCATGGTATATACTGTCCTGACTGTGGGAAAGTGAACTATTAAATTGAATAAAAAAACATAATAATAAAAACCAAAAACAACACAATCTACGGTAAGTACCAATCTAGCCTAAAATTATTATGACAGAACAGTCCCCACTCCTTCACCCCCTCCACCCAGCATTGATCAGTGACCTCCAGTCTGCATTGATCAGTTAACAAGTCTAACACAGTGTGATAAAACAGCAACTGCATTCAAATCCATCACAAGTAGAGACGTCATTAATCATCCTCAGTGAAATGTGGCATCACTAGCTGTACTTATTTCCTGTCATCGTCAATTCAGTCTAATAAATCACAAGTGAGCATTATTGGTTGAATTGATCCATGTGGTTTCATTTCAAAATTTAGATTAAGATTCTTTTTTCTCTTTCCATGTCAATTGAAATAATTTGTGATAGCAAACCAAACTGAAGTTAAATTTTGACATGGAGGCATAATACATTTAGTACCCCAGTATGTCATGTATGTTGAATGTTTTAGCCACTGTAAACATATAGAAAGGAATAAATTTCTAGTTTGTTTGTCTTCTGTATTGAGCAGAAAATCATGGATGTAATTGATGTCATTATTGTCCAATGGTATTTTAATTTCAAAAGTTTGGCATTTACTTATGAAATACAATGTACTTGTAAAATAACAATGATACCAGGTATTATGAGTAACAATTATATTTTTTTTAAACAATTTTTATAATATTGTCATAGGTAATGCCACCAAATTAAATCTCATATACATAATATATACATTACATTGTACATGTAAACATGTATAACGTAACTTCCTGTTTGTATTTTGATAATAATTGTACCTTGAAATAAAGCAAAATTAAAATTGAAACGAAACAAGGGAACGAGACAAAAATATGTAAAAGATTCATACAAACAGACTAAAGTTTTGTACATAAAACTTTGACTTAATACAAAAAGCAAAGTTACCAACAAGACTGAGTCTCTTAACATATCCTTTTTTTGAGGCAATTATTCTCTTGGATTTTGTCTTGTACGATGTTTAAAAACTATAACTGTTTTATTGTTTTGAGTGTATGTGTCAAAAGACGTGTTTAAACTTTTCGTTTTGACTAGTGCACTTTAAAAAGCATAAAACTATATACTGTAAATCAGGTAATATTCACGACTAAAATTTCATGATTTATCAAAAATCATCAAATAGGCAAATATAATTTTTGTATTGCAAGTAAAAATTGCTGTATTTTTCAATGGATATTGTTGCTAATTATTATTCACGAGATTGTAATTTTCAGCTAAATTACAAATGTAAAAATAATAGCCGTTTTACAGCGCATGATCTATAATTTCAAGTTATTTACCACGTTTTATGTATTCTGCAGTACTGAACAAAGGCTGCTTCACAAAAGCAAATAACACTGCACATTCACAATTTCAACTGGAGTCTAAAAACAATTTTTCAATTAATTTTGTTCCCAATTATCACTAAAATTGCACTAATTTTCTCGATCCCATCAACCTCGGACCCCAAGCAAAAGATCCTGTATATGTTCCTATCTAGTCTATTGATGGGTGGTTCACTTCCTTACCAGACACTGTTGCATGTATAATATGGCAGACACTTTTGCATGTATAATATGGCGAGTCTGAGATAGTTAAACATTACAAACGTTGGATTTATCATTACATAGCAAGTACGGTGATGACATTTCTTTGAAGCGACTGTTACATCAGACGAAGATAATAATAATGAGTGCATTGACTGACATAGCGCTAAACTGCACTCTAGTGCAAGCTCAAAGTGTGAATATTTATGGAATATTTATCTCCGCAAACATCTCTTATAACGCAGACCCTCCACAGTCCTTAATGCATTCGGTTCTCTACAAACTTTAACTACGCTACTTTCCACAATGTCTAGGAGTGATGTTTATTGTCAACAAAGAGATTGCTTATCTCATGCAAGAACTACACAGCACAATAAAGATTGGTTGAAAAGAAAGTTTCGAATTGTTGTTGAATGAAAAAACAACAATTTGTAAGAGCAATTCGGACACTTTTTCGGCTTTTCTTTTTATGTTCATTTTTACACCCTATTATCATAAAGAATCTTTATCTAACATAAACACATCTTGTTACCACAGCTTGCCTCATAAACATTATGTCAAAACACATTTCAGGTATGTAATGACTAATCTAATTAAATTGTGCCAATTGCACATAATGGAATAGTCAGAAATAATCTTTAAAGAAAACTTACTGATATATTATATTTACTCTTGCTTTGTATTTACTTTCAATGTTTTGCATGTAGTACACAATTTGTTTTAATCAGCCAATAATGAAACATTTAGCCAAGGTTTATGGAAAAATCAACTGCTGACCAAAAAGACCTATTAGTATACTAGTTTAATGCCCAAGACACATAATGTCTTGCTTGAACCTAAATTGGATATAAGCATGTAAATAAGTTATAACTAACTAACATAAAGTGTACCCAGCTATTGACATTCATATTATCTGTGAACTTGTTAACATAAATGTACTAGGTTATATGTTAGGAGGAATTATCAAAGACACCTCTTGTATTGGTAAAGCCTTGAGCCACACTACCTACTCTAAGATTTGCATAATAAAACTGATACCTTCAGGCAGTAACCAATTATTCTCTATGTCTGCGATGTCCAGACACAATAAATAGATTTTGCTCAAGAAGTCAAAGATGAATTACACTGTAAGATATAGATTGTCTTTGATCAATGGAAGTGCATCGAATAATTAGTTATTTCCAGTTTAAATCTACTTTCTTGAGCACCTACTATAATTAGTTTCAGTGCTTAATATTTTTATCAATAATATCAAAGACTATCGAATCTAGAGACAATAGCCACAATTTGGTGAATCTGAAACCGAGTAGAAGCTAATAGTTGTCCTTAATGGAGAAATGTAATATTCAAAAAGAAATATATTTATTCACGTCTGTTTGAGGCAAAATTGAAAAACATATTGTGGATGTTCCAGAACTATAGAATAAAATGATCATCAGTAATGTACAAGATACTCTACTTCGGTTAATAAAAAACTGATCTTTTTGATCCATTAATTTCCATCAGCTAGTGCAGCAGGACGTAGATCAGAGCATACACCTGAGGTGGGTGAGGTTGAAAGATCAATCCTTCTCAGTGGAACCATGTTTTTTTCCCTGTTCCAACAAGTGATCCACAACTAGTACATTAAAGGCTGTGGTATGAGTTAACCTGTCTGTTGAAAAATGCTCTCAAAAGACCAAAGGCTATGTGGCAGCAGCAGGTTTCTTCTAAGACCATGTGGTGACATCCAATAGCTGTTTATTACTAACCAATATGCTCCAGTGATGTCATTATCCATTAGCTAGTAGCTAGGCTACCAACTAGAACGTTTTGTGATGCACATAGACAGGCTTATGTACTTTGAAAAGTGTTAAAACAGTTAAATGAGTTAAAGTATAAACAATTACATCTAAACCGGACCCTTAGTAAACCAGAATTCCCTCTAAACCGAACATATTTCAAAGTCCCAAACAGCCTTATGTGCTGTATTTAAACCTCAGTAAACCGAACACCCACTAAACCGAATATTTTACTCTGTCCCAAGTGTGTTCGGTTTAGAAGGGTTTCACTGTATAACCATGTGTCTGACGTCCAATAACTGCTGATATATAATCGATGTGTTCTAGTGACATCGTTAAACAAACAAACTTTATCTTTTATCTATGATGAAAGCCAATTACTGGACGACAGATGGTTAGTTTGCCAATAAGTTGATAAAACTATATGACAGCAATTAAATGTTTTGAAAATCCACTTTAAATATAATACCCTTTGTACGAAATTCAGGCCAGTCAAAAATTTCATGGCTAAGTGTCAACATTTGTAGCTAAAAAATTCCCAATGAGATTAAAGAACTTTTTAAAGTAATTTTTCCAGGAACAAAAACAGATTTTTGAAGATACCTTAACATTATTATAAACATTTCCAGCTGTCTGAAGTATTTCAACTTATTAGTTATGAACTGTATGAGCATAATTATATCAAGAATGTTTTAAAAACGTAGACCTACATGTATTTCAATGGAATAATTCTCATCTGAACTAAAAAAGAGGTTTGTTGTGGGGAATAGCAATTTTCTTACTTTTTGTGCCGTGTTTGTCCGTGCCACCCGATGACTTCTCATGGTGCGGCTCCTCCACGATGTGTGGCGGGTTGTTTATCGTCAGCTTGTGACAAACCTCGAAAGCCTGGCCAATTGTCCTCACTATCCGCATAGCTTGACTCTGAAATACAACAGCACAAGCTAGATAAATCATATTTAATTGCTGGGAAACTCTAAACAACAAAACATTGACATGGCCAAATGCATATCGTTGCACAAGGCAGGGTTGAAGGGAAATTGTGACATAGTAGAGATGGCAAGCACTCACAAATCGGGTTATTTCCTGTTCCAAACTGTTATCCGCGACTGATTTGTGGTTTGAGCTATCCTGTCTGTGGGAAAGTGAACATAAAACATCCCTAGCTGTTACTTGGTAATTAGATAAGATAAGATAAGATAAAGTTTATTGCATAAATCGTTCCACATATGAAACAGGATGCAAAACATGTATACAGTT
>JAULBR010094116.1:0-11941 GCA_032355825.1 Melanodrymia aurantiaca
GTCAAATGCTTTACTAAAGTCAATAAATGTACAAAATAGTTTTTTCTTACGATATCTCAAATAGTTAATAATGGAGTACGGTTATATTCAATTAAAGTCTTCTCTTTTGCTGGTCAGCGCTAAATATTTTTTGGGCTATTTTCCGTTCAAGCCAGTGATCCACGACTGGTTTATCAAATTCCCTGGTGTGTGCTATCCTGTCTATGGGATAGTGCACATAAAAGACCCATTGCTATTTTTCGGTAGGAATAGCCCATGAAGAGGCGACAGCCGGTTTCCTCTGAGACCATATAACCATGCGTCTGACGTCCAATAACCGCTGATTCATAATCGATGTGTTCCAGTGGCGTGGTTAAACAAACAAACTTTATCTTTTGCAGGTTCAAAATGACTACCGGACACTGCAGATCGCTCCAACGGTAACGCACCAGGCGAATGCCATTGTGGACGTGCTACGTATGTACAACTGGACATACATCGCCATAGTAGCAACACACGCCCCGGGGCACGCAGAGTTCATTGTTGCCGTCAAGACATACGGACAGGAGATGATCAGGCGAGATTCCAAGTATAAAGTGAAGAATGATCATACGTAAGTACAATGTACATGTACATAAAGTATTAGAGGTGTATGGAAAATAACGGTTTTGAAAATTAATCTAAAGGACAAAATATTGACATGGTCAAATGCGTATCTCTGCATAAGTCAGAGTCGAAGGGACATTCTGATTTAAATTAATAAATAAAATGAATGGATGATTAAGGACACCCCAGGACAAAAAAAGATATCGGCTACTGGGTGTTAACATAATTATGGTCAAAAAACAAAGATTAATATAATAATCTAAAAACCGGTATCCAGCACCTATCAAACTAAAACAATGATGAGACAAAACATAATGTAGAGTAAAAACTATAATTATTAAGTAAAATAATATAAGCGATAAACCTGCTTAAAACCTATAATCAAATTCTGTTTCCCGAAGGAACATTCTGATTGTGACAGAGCTCTAATTCCTGGTAACACATTGGGCCGATTTCATATGTCTGGGTTATCGGTGGATTTTGTAAACCTATGGGTTACATCTGGTTTAAACCGTGGGTGATCTCCACTGTGCATTTCACATGTCTGGTTTTCAATAACCTTAGTTTTAACTATGGTTTACAGTTGTATTGAAATGCACCACGGGTGTGGGTCTATGTCTAGTTTTTCAGCGTTTTTTTGTAAACCACTGTTAAACCTAGGTTTTGACATAACCCAGTGCTACGACACCTAAAGACATGAAATCGGCCCATTGTGTCTGAGACTAAGTACAACACATTAATTTTAATCTCCAAATTGTCTATGGACGCGTCACGTCATCGGGTCAACAGAGACACATTTCGCGGTTTCCTTTTTTTGGTGTTCTATTTATTGCATTATAGTTCGGTGCTGGAGATCGGTTTTTATAATATTGTCATCATTTATCACATTATCATCATTTATTACATTATGACACCAAATAGCCGGTGTCGTTTTTCGTGCTGGGGTGTCGTTAATCATCTATTCATTGACCATTTACTGCAATATATTTTTAAAAACGTAACACATTAATATCTGAATCACAGGTTTTACATTATTATTTCGTTGTCATCGACGAATGAATGGTCCAATCCGTTTCCTTTGTTCACTGTTGTCATGCAAACGATATGTTCTGACACATAATTATGTTATTATGTTTCAATAATAAAGAAACACAAATTTCCAGTTCAAAAACTTATCATCCACAATAACACCACGTCCTAAGAACATTGTATATGTATTATGGGCGATTCCATGGTATTTGTCCCGTTCACAGCGATTGTTTCTCTTTGTTATGCAAATAAATGCAAATATCAAATTTCATTCCTTTTTTTTTTGTACTGCTAATTTAAATTCCTAACAGTTGAATTATCTAACAACGTAGTCTTTTGTCTTAACTAACCAAAATGATGAAAAACAATCGTTAAGGATGGGACAAATACCATGGAATCGCCCTTATAACACTAAATGGTCGTAAGAAATTAGTAATAACGTTCCTGCCAAGTTATATAAAACTGTATTTTACGGAATAATAATTACATTGAACTCGATTGGGGTTTGGCGCCAAATTAAAACAATATTGTCTGCCAAATTGGACACCTGTCTTCCATAGATGTCTGTTTCAATTCCATTATGTCCGTTGGGTAGGAATGAGCTGGCACCCGGTGTAATGAAAATTAGCGTTACAAATGCATTACGCAATTGATGTGATGTTTCATACGCTTAAGTATCCAGATGTTGTATGTCATACACAAAATAAAAGTTGTATTTGTTTTGACAACGCCTTTGGGATTATATTGATTATAAATCAGCGGTTATTGAATGTCAAACACACGGTCATATCGAAATGGAGTCACAGAGGAAACACGTCGGTTTTAAAACAAAAATAATAATAATTATTTCACCATATCAATGGCCACATACATGTAGGTTACTCGTCTTCGAAAAACAGCAATGGATATGTTATGTGCACTTGCCAGACGCAGGATAGCATACGCTCGTATACCACGGCCTTTGATAGACCAGTCGTGGATCACTGGTTCCATAGGCCATGCGACTTAAGCAAGTATAGCGGCGGTGGGATGATAGGGGTGGTGTTTCCTCTAAAATGTCTTCTTCTTCTGCGTTCAGTTTCTTAATGCTCCTTGAATTCAAACCGTGAGTTTTACTGCCCCCATGAACTCTGCAGTCAGCAGCAGGTCGTATCTTTCGCCACAATGTTTTTCTCCGACTATTCTGGGTTGTGGCCAGATGCGTTCTCTGATACTGTCATAATTATGTTGGACATCCTTGCAGTACATGCCCTGGAGTTTGGGCTTCAGTGTTACAGTGGCATTGAGGTGTTGTTACCGCTTTGAGTCTGTGGAGATTTGCACCGTCTGTGCAGTCAGTACCTGTTCTCAGTCTGAATATTATTGTTTGTTCTCGTCGGTTTACATTTGTAGGTGTTTGATGGGGGTCACTTGGATAAGTATGTCCTGTCCTTGTTTTCCAGACGCTCTAAGATTTAACCATCAGAGCCAGAATATCCGTCCAAGGCAGACTACAAGCGTGGCTATCTATACTTTATGGGTAATTACTTAAAGCATGTCTGTATAAACAGTTCGCATGATATCATTACTACAGCGTATTTCATTTCTTCGTTTTAGGTCTATGAACCTGGATACGGTGGTGCTGCAAAACGTTAATAACAAATCTCAACTGACGAAAGACCTACTCAAACTAAAGGATCACGATGCCAGGATAATACTGCTGTACTGCTACGAGTAAGTTACAGCAATTGACCACAGTATAAGACGCTTGCCACCGTATTCTCAATCACTAAGAAGTCAAATATCTGCAAAGCTCTATCCCTGTATAAAGCATGAATTACGGTTGTTTTGTGATATCAGTAGTACAACATAATGAATGAAGATACGGCCTCCGTGGTGTAGTGGTTAACAAATATGTAAGTGGGAATGACTATGTAAATATTAATCAATTAAAAAACAAAGTATGACTAAATTTATAGGAATTTAAATGTTTTAATATTTTAAACATTGTTATGTATATACATGTATGTATATGTTTTGTTTAAATAAAAAAGATAAAAAATAAAAACGCCACGCACTACCGGCTGGTAGGGACAGTGTTCGAATCCGGCTCGTGGATCTCACTTTCCGACTCCAACCCAGAGTGAGAGCTCCGCCAGGATGTGTAGGTGTAATACCACTTATACCGACCAGTGTCCACAACTGGTTTAACAAAGGCCATTGTATGTGCTAACCTGTCTGTGGGAAAGTGCATATGAAACATCCCTTGTTACTTATCAATTTGGAGTAGCAGATTTCCTCTCTCATACTAGCACTAACTTCTGAGCACTTGATAAATTATTGCCAAATAAAAATTAATTGTTTTTTTATTGTTATTGTCAAGCAAAGCTGACTGTCTAAAAAAAAATTAAAGCCAAAATTGTAACAGCTGAATTCTATTAATTTACAATTACATTCAGCATAAGGCAGTGAGAAAAGTTGAGTGAAAGTCAATATTGATCCTAACAAATATTCTTTACAGCATAAAGAATAAAGTTAATTTGCTATCTAATAATAAAAGTGAGTCTTATCATGTTTGTAAAATCCATAACAGTTCTGTTGTGAACTAAAAAAAATGACTTCACATTCATCTTGGAAACAAGCAATAATGTTTTCCTAACAAACACTTCCGTATTCTATCAATGATACAGAATCCAATAATAACGAGAAGCCGTGACAAATCTCGTGTCAATGCGACCATCGTGACAGATATCCCATCAGCAGAGCGGAGGTCCAGATAGATTTTATTACGTAAAGAGTCACAAATTATTTTGCTTGGCAGAACACCTGATCATAGACTCGTGCAGAATCTCTTTTATTTCTTTTTTAACGTCCTGACATGTGTTTCAAATAGGTTGTTTCGACTGCACAATTCAAGTGTTTAATATAGCAACATGCTGTGTGGAAACGTGTTGTCGATGGATATTGATGGTGCATGTAAAGAAAACAAACAGTGGTAACGTTAATCAGTTGTGAGTAAATTGCAGTGGAGCATAACACCTCTTACAAATGTACATATACAATGTACCGTAATACAGGTCACGCAGCGGTAAAATACAACGGAGTTGTTACAAATGTATATACAAATTGTACATGTATACAATACAAACAAATAACACTTTTAACACTAATGTGAGTGTCTATCTACTCAACAAAAATAATATTATTACAATTTATAGGTACAATGTACAATAATTTATAAAGACATTCTCCGGTTTGCGTAGTCAACATTATAGGCTACATTGTACAATGTACATGCATGTTAATTGGGTATTTTCCTTTTAAAAGAGTAGGCCTACAGTTGTAATAGAAGTTTTTTTCGTAGTATATCTGTGCTGTGTTACTGTACAAAATTAAATAGATAAATAAAAAAATATTAAAAATACATAAATAGAAAATATTATTTGGGGAATTGTTTTTCAAAATTGGGATATTGTTTTGGCAACGGGACCGGTAACCAACCCCAAAGTGTATGGTAGATTAAACCCTGTTATAGCCAACTATATTTCATTACATGTAATGATGTAGATGTAATTCTCTGTAGTTACATGTAGTTTCATGACATACATGTACCATCTGCCATCTTGGATACTACATTCTACACAACAGAGGTAAATAACTCTTTTTTTCCCCAGTTCTATTCATTTTCTATATCAGTGTTTATTAGAGACAAAATTTACCGCAAATGTAGTGATACAAAGTTAAATTCAAAATAAGCATAAAAAAAAAAATTATAATCAAGGAAAATTAAAAGACAGAGAGAACAAATTAATCTACATTTACACGTGTAGGACTATTATAAATTCAGTTTTCAATCAATTTTAGTCTTTCAAAAATGTAAACATTTTATATTACTACATTGTAACAAATCAACTATAATGTGTGCACTAACTTAATGACAAGGGAAGAAGATGGGTTCGTGAGTTTATACTGTTGTTGATAAACAGCCAATGAAGTTCTGGCTCATCAAGGGGATTACATAGCAATGAATCCTGTGTTACCACATTAATTGGTTTCTCAAATCCGAATGAAAGCTTCTTATGGGGTCATGAGTTTGGTCATATCTCTGATTACATTTTGCAATGAAATGAAGAAATAAAAATAGTCTTGGATACAACCAATTTACAAATCAATTGGATTTCTGTTGTCATCTTTACTACTGCTATAAAATATCAGTGAGCCTGGATGCCAAGGCTGAGTTACAGAACTTATACACACATTATGTATGTACATGTGTAGGTTATGGGTATAATTATGGCTGGCACAAATTTATAATAGAAAATTTCACAAATTGAGAACAATTATGATATTTCGGTTCCATTTTCTTTCTTTCGAAGGGCACATATAACAAACCATCAAATGTTTACTACTGTATGTCAATCAATTTATATTTACATGCTTAGGTGGTAGATGTATGTTTTCTGAAAGCACATTTAATTACAAACTTTTAAACTATCTAAGTTCCATATGTATTAAAAACTATTATATAATATACATGTAGGAATTTGTTAACATTTATTATGATTGAATTGGATATATATATACACAATGTAAGCATGTAAATAAGTTATAACTAATTAACTATTTATAGAGCCGTGTAGGTTATTAAAACCAGGTTTTCATGCAGTACTTAAATTAACAAAAGTAACAGACAAATCAATGAATGGGCAGATGAAGTGACAACAATTATCTCAAGGAAAATCATACTTAACTGCAAACAATCCATACTTTATCCTGAGAATCACTTAAGATCCAACTCACAAAGTTGAAAAGTTTACACCCTAATTATTATTATACATACATGTACATATACATAGAGTACATAAACATGTATATATATATATAATGTATTAATACATGTATGTTACATGGTACAGGTATGTTGTCCCAGCTGCCATACAAGATAAGAGGACATGTATTCCTGTATTTCAAGTCCGACTGGCTCAGTTATTAACATGATCGTTCCAAAACAAAATATGAAGACATGTAACCCAGCTAGAAATATCTGTCATGATCTCTACCAGGATCTTAATAAATTGTGCACTACTTGTACTTGTTATATTTAATATTTTATAGCTCTCTACATGTACAGATGGGGAGCGGGACGTAGTCTAGAGGTAGAGTGTCTGCCTGTGGCAGGATAGGTCGTGGGATCGATCCTCCACTACGCAAAACATTTTATGGGTTATTTTCCGTTCCAGCCAGTGATCCACTAGTTTATGAAATTCCTGGGTGTGTGCTATCCTGTCTATGGGATAGTGCACATAAAAGACCCCTTGCTGTTTTTTGGAAGAGTAACACAGGTAGCAGTGACAGCGGGTTTCCTCTGAGACCATGTGTCAATATAACCATGCATGCATCTGACGTCCAATAACCGCCGATTTATAATCGATGCATTTCTAGTGGCGTCATTAAATAAAACAAACCTTACTTTTACTGACGTCCAATAACTGCTGATTTATAATCGATGTGTTCCACTGGCATGGTTAAAAAACAAATTTTATCTTTATCTAAATTCTTTTACGCGTACAGACAACAATGTATATATGACCATTGTAATATTTTAACTAAGTTAGTTACTAAGTCAGCGAGCCCACTCATCTTACGCATAAATCTAAAATACTGTATCCACCTTCAATGTTCCAGAGACAAACTGAGATTATGTTACATTGTATGTGTTAGAGGTGTAACGATACACTTGAATATTCGGTGCACCGAACAGCAACCTGTATCGTAATTGTATTCGTATTCGCGACTGCTTGAACTGAATACATGCAAATATTATAATGTAACTGCATGTGGTATGCTTTTGATTCGCCAGACAATTGTTTCACTTTCAATTGAAATTTGACAACAATTATTTAGATAAAGCACCAACCAGTGTTCTATGGCAGCCTGCTCCTGTAGACGTGCTATATCCCTATAATTATGTCAAACCTCAAACTAGATTAAAAGCAAATGCATGATATTACCAATGTTGTTATTATTTGTAATTTTGTGGCTTGTTGGGACATTTTTGCCTATATACATTGTATTCATGAATAAATAGTATATTCGTCGCCTTATATTCGTGATACGTATCGTATTCGCCACCCTGTGTATTCGTTACACCTCTAGTATGTGCATACAATGTATAATAGAATGTTTAATTATGTTCTGTACGGTATGTGTATAATATTGTAAGCAAATCTTATCTTGCAAAGGAAGAGCTGTTACAAGAGAGATATATAATGTAACTTGCCTTCAGGGGTGATATCACAAATGCTAAAGAATGAAAAGCTATTGAGAGCAGACTATTCTTAAACAATGTTACATGTTGCCTCAGACTATAAATAAACGGTATTTGATTCTATACAATGTATGTCAAAAAGATAATGTTTGTTTAACAACACCACTGGAACACATTGATTATTAATCAGTGGTTATTGACACTTGGTCACAGAGGAAACCAACTGTCGCCACATTGGCTGCTCTTCTTAGAATAACAGCAAGGAATCTTTTATATGCACTTTCCCACAGACGAGATAGCACACCAATTGCATAGATGTTTCATCTCCTGGAATCTGGTTATTTGTATATATACATTGTATTTTTCCTGATTCTAATTCTATACATGTGCAATTAACTACCAGTACGTGTTTTGATTTGTTGTGAGGAAATCATTAAAAACGCTATAAAACAAACCGTTTTAAAGCTGTATTGACTACTGTAATTGTGTATAAAATGTTGGGTGAGGTGAAGTAATTTGACCCCATACTTACTGGGGAAACATGCCACGCCCACAGACAACTCACAAAGAGTGTGTATTGTCTGTGTACTGTGATGAACTATGTAAAGTATGTTTACATGTATGATGTAGACTAACTTATAAGGTCCGCGTTGCTTTCGCTGCAAATTAGCTGTCTTCGTACATAACAAAGCACAAAGTATATATGGATAATTAAAAATAAACAATAAAAGAGATGAAATCTAAAAAATAGCGTTTAGTTGGTGAACATAAACACACAGTAGTCTACAAATAATCAAACAATCGTCGCGACATGCAAAAGCGTGTCAACAGCGACTGGAGAAGAAACTTCTGAGAAGTCCCAATTTTAGCGGCGGTGTGTTGAAAATCTACACCCACAATCTAGAAAGTTTGTAATACGAACAGTTATCAAGTGATCACAAGACAAACAGATATAACATAATTATCATATCTTACCGTTTCCATCTGTAATCAGTGATACCGTGTATTTCACGGTCGTTTTTCCTTGTAATAAAATAACTTTTGCTGATTTATGGTTCGTGACTTCCACAGTGTTGTCTTTCCTACTTCCCTTGTTTAAGAGAAATCCCCGCTAGGTGGCGTTATATGACTTTAAACTCCGATTCCATGATAGGGATCTTCCAAAAAGTACAGTGGAACCAGTAGGATCCATCATCCGCTACCTACAATGTAGTGTCCTGTCCCACAGATCGACCGGGGTAGCGGATAATGGATCTGATTTTAACAAGACTGCCCTTACAAAAAGTAACATCGGATCCACTGAATTAAAACCAGTCTCCATAAAATTAATGTGACCGCACGGTGGTGCTTGGAGGTGGGGGAGCGTGGGTAGAGGTGCGGGGGAGAAGGGTTTCGAACGAACCCCTGGCTTGTGGTCGATGCCCTTTCAACATAATGAACGAATTACATCTCAACTTATGATGTATACATAACGTATGTTTGCATCGAAACGATTCGGGCCTCCATAGGGTTTACTAAAAGGATGACTTCAACAACCGTATCCAGTCAATTTCCCTTCCTTTTTTTTTTAGGTCTAGCAATAATCTGTCTGCTCTGGGACAGCGTACATGGTGTCTACATAACACAACTTCTGAGATAGGCCTAATTTGGGCATGTTCATAGCACAGGACAGCCGGGGCTTTATAAACGTTGTTTTTGCAGTGAAAGATCTTCAAAAAGCAAAAAGAATTGATAAAGATAGAATTCGTTTTAAAACGGCGTGCTGGAACACATTGTTTATTAATCAGCAGTTATTGGATGTCAAATGAATGGTTATGGGCTGCTGAAAACTTTCAAAAAATTCTTTGGTAGACATTCAGAGGCTATTTCACGATATGACGCACCATTGACACAAATGGTTTGATGCAATACCTTATTTAATTTGACTTTCAAGTTTTGCTCTTTTATCGTTTTGATAAAGACAACGGACAAATAATTATGGCTGTACGTGCTTACAACGGGCAACTACATGTTATCTCTACATTGTCGTAACTTCCCTTCGACTCTGCCTTGTGCACAGATACGCATTTGGCCTTGTCAATGTTTTGTCGTTTAGATTACATGTATATGTGAGTATATATAATATGTAAGTGCCCAAGGCTGTTCACTCTTCAAGGTCTCCCTTTTTTATAACGTCTGGCGGATTTAGAAGACTCCAGAATATTCAGAATACGCTTTAAATACCAGTATAGGATGTAATTTTAATAACGCTCTCTTTTTCATTACACGTGCCTCTTCAAACGAGCAATCAGAATGTGTTCACAACACTTTTTAAAGTACCGTATCTATTTTTTAAAACAGTGCCCCACCCATTCAATTGCTTTAAATTGGGTAGCCATAATTTCGTAGCAAACCTACATGTTAATTTAAAGCATCTATTTTCAAAAGCCATTTGTATTGCTAATGTCCTTTCAAACGACCCAGAAAGCGTTTTAGGGCATATACTATAATTCAAAATGAAGTATGCCTAATAAAGTCCCAGAAAATATTTTAGAACATCTAGTTTTTAACATGGCGTACCCACGAAACGAAACAGACCCCACATGGCCATCTTGACAAAGGATTACCTGAGGAATGCGGGCATCGATGTCATTGGGTGGCCTTCATATTCAAGGTCGCCCGACCTGAATCCCACCGAGGACGTCTGGAAGACGCCTGCGCATTCTCGGGAACCCTACACAGACTTTGCAGAAACTTGGTGCTTCGTTAGTGGAACACTGGCGACGTATCCCTCATGCAGTCTTTACACGCATCAGGCAGTCAATGAGGCGTTGTCTTTCAGTTGTGGGTACACATGGAGGGCACACGTGCAACTGGATCTGTGATTTCATCCTGACGAATTACCATTTTGACGGTTTCTGGTTTTGACATAATATTATGCTATGAGCACATCGAAAAGAGTTTTGACTCAACATTTATTCACATTCTTTCTTTGGACGTCATACAATAAATAATACCTTACTTAACACGTTATCCTGTCATATAAATTTGCAAATTAGCCAAGATGAAACGGTTATGAAGGTTTTAATTTGACTTACTATAGCCCCGCTTGCTCCGTTGTCATGGCCTCTCCTGCCTTACGTTCAATAGGGCGAGCGCTGTGGAACTATGTGACTGGTACCGATCGTGTACTATCATATTACATTCATTTAATGTTAGATGCGAACACCAGTGACAAAATGTTTTGTCTCGGTAGCAGAACGCTCGCGCTATTGAACGTAAGGCTGTTCAACTGCTGATTTGGAATGGACTGAAAAACATCAGATTAAATACTTTTTATGTAACATACTCCAAAACAACTTGTGAACGAGAGCCAAACTTTTTAACTCGCATAACAAGTTTTTTATCAATTAAATAAAGGTTTGCCGAAGTATTTGGAACAGATATTGTTTTTGTATCACTGCTTATCCTCATACTATTGCCATACACTTTCCAACGATCCTGTCAATCTCCTTTGGCTGATGAAATCCGTATATGGGGCATTCGATGGTATTTGTCACGTCTGTCACGATTGTTTTTCATCATTTTGGTTAGTTAATACCAAAAACCATGTTGTTAAATAATTCAACTGTTAGGATTTTCAATTTGCCATACAAACAAATGAATGAAATCTGATAATATTTGCATTTATTTACATAACAAAGAGAAACAATCGTGACGGATGTGGAAAATACCATGAAATGCCCCATATATATAGCCTGGTCAGAAGGAACAGTGATGCAGGAAAAACTTTGAGGCTCCCAAAATCACATGGTGAAAACTGTGGTCTTCATGAGGGCGAGTTGACTCATCATCTAGCATTATCATACTAAGACAATCTTAACATTTTTTATATTGTACTAAATTTGAACACAGAAGACGAAAAATACCCAAACACAAAACTAACAATATTTTTCATACTTATCTATCATTTTATTATTCAGCAACCACGTTTTAATTGAATGCATTTTAGATACTGAATTCAGTAATACAGTAAAGTACTCTTATAACGAACTGCAAGGGACCAGGAACATTGGTTCGTTATATCAGTAGTTCGTTGTA
>JAULBR010094127.1:0-11940 GCA_032355825.1 Melanodrymia aurantiaca
CTTTTATGTGCACTATCCCATAGACAGAATAGCACACACCACGGAATTTGATAAACCAGTCGTGGATCACTGGCTTAGTAAACTAGAAGTCAGGATGGCGCCGATTACATATGTTAAAAGCAAATTAGGCTCCTACTAGATGACTTGGAGAAAGTAAAACTGTAATGGTAAGTCAACTATATGGAGCCTCACAGAACGATTTTGATCCAGTGAAAATAGTTGATGGTAAATCAAGTACATGTAATTATCCAAATATGTATTTCCAGTGTGAACAATATTGACAGGAACATCCACACGATTGAAATTTAACTTTACCTTTGACCTCGATGAACAAAACATATAATTATTAAGCCCGTATTTAGTATTGATTCTTTGCGGGAGGAATCAATTTTCTTTTCGACAAAATGTGGATCTTCAATTGCAAAATAATACTAGTATATCTTATTTAGACGAGTCATGGTGTTTGACCATTTTTCCATCCACCTAGATACGAGGCTGATTATTAACTGAGAACAATTCTTTATACAGAAACATTATCTGGCAAACCTTTCAACACATGTAAAATAGTCCACACAAAATAGTCCGTAACTAGAAATCAGAATTTAAAGTATTCAAAACAACACCTAATGTGTACTAATACATAAAAATGTGACCGAAGTACTGTTCTACTCATCACAGCATGCGCTCTTCTATATCATTATATAGACTTTGTGAAAACAAGTAACCCAAATAATATTGTATACACCGTTTTTCTATCATCCGTGATGTTTTTTTCATCTCCATATCGCCTTTTTTTGCATTTGCATATTCCTCCGCGAGTACATTTTATATCCCTGCTTTGTGAAAATAGCCAATAGCCAAACGTTTTGGGTGCTTATATCCACTGAAAGTTCAAGCACCCCCACCATGGGCACGGTCCGCCATTTAGAGGTCAAGACCCGATGTCAGGGCTGTGCCCATGGTGAGTAGAGGGAAGAAAAAGCAAGCGCTGTTGAAATGTGAAATTTAATCCACGTGACTTTAAATTACTCCATGCAGAAGTTAGTTGGACAGATGATGACATTGTTGTTTTGGGTTTTACTTCCCGTCTTCAGACAGATGATATCACTCGGCACAAGATGCACTCAGATAAAGGAAATTTGGTGTTGGCATATAGATATAAAGAATGTCTGTCGTGAGTTCTTTCCTTCGTTCGTCGTCATCTCTCGGACAAGGACGGAGAGGAGACAAGCAAGAAAGAAACAAACAAACCTTTAACTACGCATAGCATAACATACATGACATTATTCGTGTTTATATATACAAACAAACTCGCTCAGTTAGTCAAAGTCCGTTACGCAATCCATCTACATGCTTAATCATTAATTCATCACGGATATAACATTTTAAACATAATACAAGTAATAATCAGTACATAGTACCATTCTGTATAACTATTATCTAGAACAGAGATTAGTTACTTCACATGTTGGTCATAAGAGACCTTCTAAAGATCAGATATATGCCTGTCACCAAAAATGAACCAACCCAACTCAGACATAATTATACTAAAATGATATAGCGCTATATATGAACGATCTTAGGATATATGCTTAAACCTTCTTACCTTCCCTTCCATACGAAACGATCCTTCATTTGAAATTTTAAGAATTGAAAAGCAACAATCAATTTAAACACGTGTACAGATTAATATGTCTACTAGTGGAATACATTGTATGTTTGGGAATGCTATTTTTGTAGGCTGGGACTCGACAATTTCGTGTTAAAATCGAAACCAAACGAGTATAATAATAGTTTTTGTTTAATGTGGACTTTTACTACATATCATATGGCGGACCATAGAAAGAAAAAAAAATGTATAATGCGAACTTTACTTTGCTCGTGTGTCAGCGCGGTTGCGGGTACCTAAAGGCCCCTTTACACAGAGCTGCGACCTTTGTCCCACCTTTGAGCAACCAACCTCCTCGGCGACCTTTGTGCGACTGTTTTGAACATGATCAAAAATTTACGGCGACAATAGCGTCCATGGCGATGTCTGAACCTCCTGTGTACAACCTTTGACCGACCTAGGCAACCATTCTGCCTCCTTTGAGCCTCCAACAGCAAACTGGCACATTTTATGGTCGTACCTGGGAGGCACAAAGGTCGCCATTCGGTGTAAAAGCCCGTTAAGAGACTCATAGGGATTAAAGAAGAAAAGAAAAACTAAATATTGGTCCGCTCCAAAGCAGTCTGGAATTGACTGGCCTTACCCGCATTGAAAAAACTAGCAAAGCCTGTCACGGAATTTTGGGGTCGACCCCGTCAGCTCCCAAATTGATGAGCTCGATGGTTTAGTTATGTTATGAAGGATGACACCACAGTCAGAGTATTGGATATTGTCCATGCCGTTACCAGATCTGGTATACATTCCTACAGATCAATACCAGTACATCGATTACTAGGACATTTTCCACGGCAGTTTGTTTATGACAATGCTAATACTTCTGACTATAGGCATATGCAAACTATAATTATTGTGTCCATAATGTATCGATTTTGGACGATACCAAATACCCTATTGTGTCCAGAACGGTTTTTATACATGCATATAACAATACACCTGGCACAACTAGCAGTTGAAAGAATAATATCTGAATCGACTAGTAGTCCAAGAGCATTAGGGTTTAACCAAGAACTAAATAGTGCTAAGCTATTTGTTTTTCAGATTAGTTCAATGGTGTAGTGAGGAAGAACATATTAAAAGTCCCCAAGATTCCGATGTGCTAATTTTTCTATGACGAAAATTCAAGATGGCTGCTATTATGGCCAAACAATAGATTATTTATCTTACGTCAAATACATCTATATATTGTGTTCATACAATACCACTAAACGATGCGCTGTGATAGTGCAGGCGTATAGAATTGAAAATAAGATTGTATCGTTCGCACGCTGGTAGCGCAAGTAATCATTTGCGTAACCCAACTTTTGTTCCAAGATTCTTTTTGTTGCTTTAATTGTTTTAGCCCTACTCTTATTTACAAATACATCATCTTTGCCAAATGTGTGAGGTTGCTTACGTGTTCATTGTAATGAAAGCTGCTTCATTTTAGTAAAGTATTCACGTGCCTTTTTCTTCTCTTGTAACCCTCCAATAAAAATTCTGGCGTGGTTTGCATGTAACCCCATTCTTTACATTTCTGTGCCAGAAATGGCTCAATGATCATCCACAGCAAATTGCTTACCAAAAACAAATTTCCATGATTTGTTTATTATTATACACTTTCAACGATAATCTGGTGCAGATGAACAGATTTTGTAAATGTTCAATGGCTGCAGTGTATCTCGAAGTGTTCCGTCCTGTGTCAGAGAGTGCTAGAAGTTTAACCGGCTTCTGAAATATCCTATGGTTTGGATGAAGGTGTTAACACTTATTTAAAGTGTCAATAACGGCTGAAGCTTCGTTCCCCCATGCTTGCACTCGAAACGTGTCTTACATGTTAAAAGTACAACATTCTTAGACACGGTTGTGGAATAAAATTGACTTTGTAGCAAGGAATTTCTGTTCCTATTGCTTCTAAATCCACATTTCATCATACACATAAATTGATTTAGTTTATTCATGGGATTTAATATTTTAGAAGTAGAATAAGCATTAACGTATAATGTACATCGTTATTAATGGCAATACTTTAGTAAGCATAAGAGTAATATTTATCTTATAGGACGTGACCAATACCATGAAATGCCCCTCATGCAAAGTAATTTAGACTGGACAGGGATAAGTTGTGTGTCTTATTGTGATGACGTATATGATAAAACCTCGACTGTGGGTTACAGACTTTGATGTCGGATCGTATCCAAGGCAGTGGAGTCGGATTGGGCCTGAACCTTCAGTGGATGCAAGAACCTAAAACACTTGGAACTTGGGACTGAGATGCAATGTGTGTCATACTCAAAGATTATCTTAATATAGTGTGAAATTCATACAGGGACCTACGTACATACAAACAACATATAATTATTACGTTCTGTATAAAGTTCATTTAGTTATCAATAACTGTAATCGTTTTTCACGCGGGTATATAATATTATCACAGGCACTTTGTTTCGCCTGAAGGCGATACACAATAAGTTAATTAATTAAATAAGTATCATCATAATGTGGTTACTGTAACATTTAAAACACAATTCTACACACATACTAGCCGAAGTAGGTTAGTTGCAATGTAAATTGTATCTATAATTATAGACATCTATTATAGTATTCTATACTTTACACGCACTTAACATCTTTGGGTTTTTTTTATAGTGTAATGGAGTTTTCAAAGTACATGTATAAAATATTTGTATACATGTGTCCTGAATTTGATCGAAAATGAAATTAACGCGACACGCGCAGAAATTGTCCTGATAACTTACAGTCTTGAAAATACATCTGAAAAACCAGGATCTCGGAGGATGTGCCCAAGGCAGACGTGCTTGAACCTTCAGTGGATGTAAGCACGTGTCAAATGGTTAATTGATTGATTGAAACCAGGAATGAACATCGGGTCGCCACAATTGGGTAGCCTCTAGCATAATTATGTAGTGTATCTATTCATTTACATTATCACAGTTGTTGTCTCATCAAATTGTAGCGGTTTTGAAATGCATAATAATAAAATTACATTGAAGTTCTGATAAGTTACGTTTATGCTTTTGATATTCTTTCGTATAAAGAACATCACTTTTTCATTGAAATAACTAAATTGAAAAAAAGTGGTAATATCTTTAAAACCTTTATAGTAAATCAATGTGAGATTATATTAACATCGTAATTGTGTAGATGTATTTAGGTGATAAATATATACCATGCATCTTAAACTATGCCATTTCATTATGTCAACAACCCGTACATACTATTATTTAGTGACAAAAAGTTAACGTTTATAAATAAACTTTGTAGGAACAATGCATGTACAATTCCTGAAAATAGTTATTACATACAATCATACGAACAATTCTTGAATAAGTTATGTAAAGATTTGTACAGAAAATAGCTATTTCTGTACGTTTTAATGTTATAGAAATGATTCAACATTTTGCATTAATTTAAAAAGCACACTCTTTATATGGACACATCTCCATCATTGTTTTTGCTCGTAATAACAAGTACATTATGAAAACAAACAACGTGAGCCTGTGACAATTTGCTAAACTTGTCGAACCATCTCTTATATAAATAAATAATTCATATAATTCTAAACATTAATCGTTATTGCAAGACCAAAACATATTGTATCACTTCATAATAAATATTAATAAATTATTGAGATCGAATGGAAAGTTATAATTATTTGTAAAGCTATGATTTAAATAACCGTGTATTTAGTTTTTGATGCACTTAATGTTTGAAAATGTTGTTCATTGGCTTTTGGCTGCTACAATTAAAGACAACACCATCTTGCCTAGCGTCGTTTATTATAACTGACAAACTACGAATAACGAACGAAAAATTTCAAGAATGACGAATTGCCATCATTTGTCATATACTATATTATATCTCTCTCACCTCAATAAATTATAGCTGCCACTAATTTGGATATTGCTAATTATTATAATCTTTACATTTATGCAACTGTTGTACAAATACAATGTCAATGTGTTAACATGTCGACGTTTGACTTTGACGAACATAATTATCGCCACGAAATAGTTTCTCGGTTGTTAGAACATTTGTCTGGTAAAGGTGCACAATAGTGGACAAAACTGGGGGGCGAAAATCTAGAACGAGAAACCGATGATGTCCGATTCTATTCTGTTCTGAAAATTTTAATATGTTTGAAAATGGACAATTTTTACATTTAATGAGGACAATGCTATTGTAATGCCATTAATTCATGGAATTCAACTTCATTATGATCATTATGATCTGGAGATAATAATATTTGTGAAAAAATGAAGACAAAATTAGCCAATATATTTTAAAAGTTACACTTTGTTATAGGATTAATGGACGCCTGTTGCATTACCAATACGAAACAACACAATTCATCACAATCTCTAGGTAAAACTAGCATAATATCATGTGCATGAACTGACAATCTTTGAACCGCTTAAATGGCAAATCGTTTGCAAATTAAGTGAATATCTTGACTAGATTCATGAACAATGCTTGAATGCTATCCTACGTCAAACAAAACTTCATAAACATTACAATACAATAAAACTGTTTGAAACTGATAGAACTAATATGAGCGAGGAGATACTGAGCAGATGTTAGTATAGTCATTCCAGTGCATATGACACATATACTTATCATACCATTAAAGGCACACTCTCGAGTTTCAAGACGAATGACACCGAACATGTGCATCTAGCGCTATTTGTAACACGTGTCCGACTCATAGAGCATTCATTTCCATATAAATTAACATTTACTTATACAATATCAATACTAACAATATAATGTATATTCTATTATGTTTCTGGTCAACCAAAATGTTTATTAATGTAGTAGCTAAATGTGTACTTGTGTCTAAAATAATTTGTATCATGCTAAATTATTTGAGTCAGAACTCCCATACTAAGCTATCACAAACGCATTGGATATACATAACATTATTGTATTCATATGTTTAGAAAATGTTTTCTTACTATGATTGTGTTATTAATACATGAATATTGTGCCACTTGTGGTACCAAACAAGCATGATGCTAAAAAAATGTACAATGGGCATAGGCCACCCGAAATACAGAATAAATATATTATCTCTCTCTTAAAAACATTATTGACAACGTAAGTAATAAAATGTAAGTAAAATTAATTAACGTAAACTGTAATTAATACAAATGCTCTGTTAGCCAGGAATACGTTACAAACAAAATTAGATTCGTACGTACGGTGGGATCCGTCTTAAAACTCAAGAGTCTGCCTTTAATAGCAGTTGTTTTTACATCAGTGACGCAGTGTACTTCGATCTTCCGGTGGACAAAGAAGGAAAAGTGCAGGTATTTATCCAACTAATACATTCGATGTGCTTTGCAATTATTACGAAACATGCCAAGAAGTTGCCATTGATGCGGGTCGTAACATAACTATTACTAAAACTATTATCTCTACAACAAATGTTACACCGCATCCACCATAAAAAATAACAATAGTATACATACTTTTGTAATGCCTAGACTTGCAACCTAATAAGATTTGAACATGTATCGTAATGTGAAAATATATCCATTCTCTGGCTATACTATTTGTGCACTTGAATCTGAGGAATCCTAAAATTTACTCTGTTTGGCGACTTCTTAACACGAGTTCGTTTGTGACAAGAGTCGAAAGAGTTGATACTATTGTAGGAGCTCTGGCGAGATATTCCGTCTGGTTTTAGACACGACCTCTTGTAGCTTGCTTCAGAGTCCATATCATTGAAGGAACGTTGCCGTGATAAGTCGTTGGGTTTGAGGCTAGATCTCTTGTAACTGATATCATTGAACGAACTTTGCCTGGAAATATCGTTTGGTTTCAGACTTGGCCGTTTGCCACTGGACTCTGATGGGATATCATTGACAGAACTTTGTCGGATCATGACTTCCGGTTTGAGGTACGATTTCTCATCACATATTTCAGAACGTATATCATTACACGAATTTTCTCTCGATAAGTCATTGGTATTGAGGATAGAATTATTGCACGTGCACTCGTTGTTTATGTCGTTTAACGAACTCTGCCTTGAGAGGTCATCTGGTTTTATAGCTGACCCATTGAAGCTGGCCACGGAGCTAATGTCATTGTAAGAGCTCTGTCTGGAAAAGTCGTTGTGCTTCATGCAGGACTTCCTGAAGCTTAGCTCAGAGGTGATGTCATTGAAAGAACTCTGTCTTGAGATGTCTCGACTGCTCAGATCATTGTCAGAGTAACGCCATTTGTCGCTCCCCGGCACGGAGAGGAAGTTGAAGCTGGATATGGTGTTGCTGGTGCTACCGCAGTCGTTGAGGATGCTCTCGCGTTTGGCGAAGTTGTTGATCTCGTTCTCCATTGACGACGAACTAATAGAGTCCTTGTCATCTTGTATTGATGCTGTGCTCATCACAAGCTTGACCAAGGTGTAAAACTTGGAGTCTTTCCTTCGCCGAGGTGCATATCGTCCTGAAAGAATAATGGTTAAATTAGTAACATACTAAAACAGATCACGACGGTGGTATAGAACCAGAAGCCGTTTTGAATATGTAGATTTGAACAAACGCACTCAGGTATAAACATAATTATAGTATTAAATATATCCGACTTCTACGGTCAGCAATTGCGCAAATAATAGCTATTGTATTTTGAAATTGTTTTATAAGCCTTAGAATTTGTAATATATTATTCGTGTTATGTTCCGATACATTACAACACACCAATTAGGTAGCATGCGTACGGATTAATGTTACTTTGTTATCTATCCACTGGCTATTTGATACCACACACAAATTAATGTAACACATTAAACATGTAGTAAATTTAACTCTGCTAACGAAAGGATATTAGATAGCATAAACACAATACTATTTACCACTAGTCATCAGGTATCTTGGGTGTACATGAAATAGATGTAACATTGTTAATCACAGTCAATTAGATACCTTACACGTAGTAAACATATACATGTATATTAACCACTTGCTATTATATACACGTAGTAAAAAACTAAATTCTTAACCACAGTACTGTACACATTAAAAATAGATTGTTAACCACAACCTACTAGGTACCGTACACGTAGAAAAATAAATTCTTAACCATAGTCTATTAGGTACCGTACACATATTAAACATAAATTGTTAACCACAATCTATTGGGTACTGTTACTGTACACGTAGTAAAAATAAATTTTTAACCATAGTCTATTAGGTACCGTACACATATTAAAATTAATTGTTAACCACAATCTATTAGGTACCGTACATGTAGTAAAAATAAAATAATATCCAATCACTGGCTACTAAATACACGTTGTGAAGCAAATTCTTAACCAGTTTATTAAATACCGTACACGTAGTAAAAATAAATGATTAATCACTAACTATTATCTACCATACACAGATTCTTCTTCTGCTGTACTTGTTTACTAGCCTATTGAGACCAAAGAGCTGCAAGAAGTCTCACAAGCAGGACACGACTTAACACAACCGTTCAGTTAATATTATACAAGCTTCCTGACTATAAATTATGTAAAAACGTAATGGCAATAATAAACCTTCCTGCCGTTATACCTGGTATCATCACTGCTTTGGCTGTGGTTTTGGTGTACATACCATCTCTACTTTGTCGTAATGTCCCTTCCACTTTGTTTTGTGCAAAGATACGCCTTTGGATATGTTAATATTTTTGTCGTTTACATTTCAGGTGAAAATTGGATTTCGGATACACACGAGCATTGTGAGATATTTAATCTTTATTCATATGTTTATAATTCAAGACAGGAAAGAAAATGGAAAGGCAACTTAACTTTGACATGGCAACACCCAAATCAATAACAGAATGGGTGGACTATTAACATTAATATTTACATGAATTACATAACAAGACAATACAAGACGTACATATAATCACCTAAACTGTTGTAATAATGTTTCACATTCCGCTCATATCACATGTCATTAAAAGATATACAGACATAAACACACGTAATGCAATGAGTAGTTCTCTCAAGAACAATTAATACAGGAAAACGAGTTTTCTTTCTATACCTTTTATTTTCTTTCCATGTCTTTTTAATAACGTTCTATAATTTTTTTTTAAATGACATTGTGTTTTTTCTTTCTGTACCTTTCCAATTTCTTTCCATTCCCTTTCATAAATTTCGTCACGTGTCTTTTCAATTTTATATCCTTGCATTTTTTTTATCCTGAACTCGACATGCTGCTTTTTATATCAGAACAAAGACTATACATTAGCATTCACTGATTATCGATATTTTGCTCCTATGTGTGCACTATCTTTTGCGTGACTACAGAAACGAAAGCAATAATACAGGTTTTAGAATACAAAGAAAACTCTAGCTAGCTTTTCCTCATCGTCCATTAGCATTAGGTACAGCATTGGCGTTGATGATGGATAGAACCTAAGGGAATTGGCTTCAGGAACGTCGTTTGTCCCTGTAAGTCTAAGAACATTTGCACGTGGCTACGAAACTAAACTAAACTGCTTGAACAATGCATTTAGTGAGTAACAATACGAATCTACTGTTTTACTGCATCACCTAAAGACTAGAAAGACGAATCTAAATATTCCCATACCAAGGTGAATACGTCTGTTTGTTCTAGCGTTGTCTATTCTAATAAAACTAGAGGTGAAGTACCTGAAAACGTGAAAGGGACAGCTTTGCGTTTGAGCGTTTTTGTTTGTTTACCAATCCAAACTTTATGAAACATGATCAAGCTAAATAAATAATGTTAAATTACTATAAATAGTATATTAATAATATAAATAAAAGGAGAATAGATGAACCACAATATATTTCAACATTTTGTTTTCGATTTAAATTTATTTTGAAAAATTATATTTTGGTGATTAAGAGCCCTAGATCAAAATAAAACATTCAAAAATAGGATTTGTTTTACAACAAATGATTGTTTTTCTGTCCTTTTTTGCATTTAACCCAGGAAAAAAAACAAGAACATTTAAGAACAAAATGGTGGAAACAAATATAAATAAAAATAATCTTGCGTAAAAATAAGCTACAATATATTATAATTATTACTTTGTTTAAAATTGATAGACTTAAACATTTTATACAAAATATTTTATCAGATATTTCTTTGAAGAATCCATTAAACGCTCTGCAAAACTGTCCCTTAATGAGCAGCGTACTTTGTGAAATGAAACAATTAAAACATGCCCGTCAAATCAAACTTACTTCCAGGGTTGATCTTTATGAGGCCCGCTGCGATTGCGCCAGCTGTACATTACAAACAAACATCAACATTTCTCCAACAATGACCAACATTAATAGGCATAGTGCTACGTGTACCCCCTGCTGTATACACGTGTTTAACATCGTCAACAGTGAGTAGAGAGTTAATGAGTATACGAACAGTTTTAGAATGATACCAATTCTTTGTTATTTTAGGAGAGAATAAGTTTTAACAAACTGTTAAAGGTTAACAGTCCCGAGTTTGAAGATGAGTGCCACCATAGTTACACATTTAATGCTATTTGTAACATATTTCTGCAGAATGGTGTACATTTTTACTACTAAAATTAACATTAATTTTACTTACATCTTATTGCTTTTAATATCCATGTATGTACATGTATATTCAATGCGTTTGTAGTTGTACAATGTGGATGACAAGAAACACACTGGATAAACATACATGTATATTGTAAGCACTACGATGTAAATAAATGTCAGAAATACGTTACTAATAGCATTAGTTTTGCAAGCACGGTGGCATTCGTCTTAAAACTAGGCACTGTGGATTCAAAATTTGAACACAATTCAGCAATGTATAATTATTGTTATCAAAACAGGATAAATAATGATAAGGAATATTGTTATGATACGGATGAAGGTTTAACATAATTATTAATCGAAGGTTAATGTTCATCCAGTCATATTTTAAACATGTACACTAGGACTGAAGGGAGCCTGTTATGTTTTGAGCAGGATAAGGTAAATGGGGTGGGGGTGAGGTGGTTGGTGTTAAACAATAGTTATAGAATATCGTATTTGTACATAATCCCTTTGTAAGGTATCTTTAAATATACCGCCAGTATAGCAGTTACTACACAAAACAAGGACATTGAAAACTGGTTCTATAATGACATGTATAGCACCCAGTGTTCACAAAGCGAGACAGATGGACATTTAATACACAATAACGAATGTTCAGAACAATCGTATACACCGCAGGTGAATTCCATCGTGACTGATGGGACATTTGATCAATAATTTTCAACTTGTATGAGAAATTATGAAAGCATGAATT
>JAULBR010094138.1:0-11939 GCA_032355825.1 Melanodrymia aurantiaca
GTGTCTGACGTCCAATAACCGCTGATTTATAATCAATGTGTTTCTAGTGGCGTCGTTAAATAAAACAAACTTTACTTGGTCGCAGAGAAAACCAGATGCCGTCACATAAGCTACTCTTCTTCTTCGAATAACAGCAAAGGTTTTTCAATGTGAACTTTCCCCACATACAGGATAGCACACATCATGGTCTTTGATTAACGAGCAAAATATTTTTAATGTGCACTTTCCCATAGACAGGATAGCACATACCACGGACAATCACTGATTGGAATGGGAAATAATTAATAAAAAGGATTATGGACTTCTTAATGCATCATCAGACAATAGCACGACCTTAGATACTGTGTTAGCTATCCAGGTGCATGTTTTGGCAATCGATTTTTACGTCATAGACCGAGCAATGTTACGTAATAAAACGACATTTCTGTTGGAAAAATAAAATTAAAATAAATATTATCCAACATGTCCGACGACGAGGATCGATCCATCGACCCGTCAAACCACAAAACGGATGGTCTTGCGCTGAGCTACGTCCGCTCGCAATGGTAAGAACTTTACCAATTACAAACGACTAGTTAACGGATGAAAGCAGGTGAGTAATGAGGAAAGGTGGCGAATTGGAAGTAATAACTAATTTCCTCCAACAGAGAACTAGAAACAATTACGTTTCAATACATAACATATCAAGTTCATATTGACATGCAAAATATAGAGTTATTTCGTTTAACGGCGCCACTGAAGCGCACGGTTATTTTGACACATAGTCTCAGAAGTAACCCGCTGCCGCCACATAGGCTACTCTTTTCGATTGTATTCTCCTTCATTATATTCCTCTGAATATGAAATAATACATTTCTAATTAAACAACACAACGTGATACCGAAGCTCTCTTTTCGAATAGCTACTCTTTTCGATTAGCAGTATCCAAGGTATCTTATATGATAGTATACACTTCCCCATATATAGGATAGCACTTCGAAGTAAACCCAACAGATCCACTAACGAGGATCGATTCTCAGTCTGACGCTTTTAGTCGCTCTAACCACTGAGCTAAATGACATTCCTCTCGTAAAATCATTGATTCAATAAACATAGTCCAGCTGCTGTGACAGCCTGTCCAGGACAGAAGTTAGTGTGGTAAGAGGAAACTCGCTACTTCTATACAATAGGTATCTTTTATTGGTAATTTGTCACAGACAGAACGGTACATACCACGTCCTTTGCTAAAACATTTGTAGACACTGGCCGATGTAAATGGAAGTAGGCTACACCAACCTATTGAGGGTTAGAGCCGATACTGGAATTAGAAATCTCATAAGCCACGAATGGGATTCGAACTCAGTACCTACCAGTCCTAAGCCCAAAGCGTTTTCAACTGCTCTATACGGAGGCCGGTTTATTAAATGGGACTTCGATTAGTTTTCGTATTATACCCATGTTATTTCACAGAGGACAAAATTAGCATACTGTGTGTACAATGTAAGATAAGACATCACAGCATATTAGCACCAAGAGATGCGACACAATCTACTATTATATTGGATTTGCAAGCCACCGTAATTAGATGATGAATTTTGCGTTAAGGATTTGGTTTTAGGGTCTGTCTGTAATGCAACCATCAGCGATCGTGTTTGGATGCCTCGACTGCACTTCCAAGGGAGTCGTAACGCTATTCAACCCAAATTGCTTGTACCAATGTAATTTGATGCCAAAGATGGAAAGGTAATTTCGCCATAACAAGCCTTCATTTGACCTCTAATTTAGAACATATTTCGTCCAATTCTAATGGACAGGAGAAGGGACGTGTCACAAGCAATTAGAAGTAAATCCTTAAAAATGGGAAGATTGCTTCACTGGAAGCTTTGTGATCGGTGAAAACCTGGCATGACAATTAGTCCATCTTGTACTCCCGTCTTATTATGTCGTGATAATAACACGTGCAAATGGGCAGCTCATACGGCCCGGAATCTCTTCAACCTGTCCACAATCACAATGAGCCAATCGAAGCTCATTAACAAAGACAAAGGATCCGTCTGAGTCCACTTATGTTGTCAGCCAAAGACAAGATGCTATGACATTCGAGTGGGAACCGATTATCCTCAGGAATAAATAACTCGTAAACAACCTCCATCGAGTTGCAACGTGATCGTCGTCGAAGACACTGAGTGTTCTTACTCGGTTATTTGATACATCATTGTGTTTGCTGTCTTTTATTATAGTGGATTTTTTTTTATATCGAACCGAGCATCGACAACTGCGTGAAGAAACTCGAGAACTATCTATATTCTCATTGGGTATACGAGAATTACACGTTGGCATGTAATAAATAAACAATTTAGTGAAAACTGGAAAATAAAATTCTCTAGAGTACCAAAGACGATTTGTGTATTTTTTACGACATGAATGAAAGCTCTGCCCAGTGTATCGCGCGCCCACAAACTTAAATAATCCGTACATGTTATAGAAAACAATTAAGCCGTATATATTGCTGAGAAATGGTGCATAGGGATGCGGAACAAAGCCAAGACTGTATATCGACATGATCCACTGTTTAAACACTGATGAAACCAAGTGTTCGCGAATACGATCACATCCTGCACCATCAGAACAGAACATAACAGAACAGAATTGTATTACTCCCAGACATATGGGCAACATGTGACATGTATATAATTATCGAAGCATGGCAACCGCCTTAAACTCAAACCAGTGTCCGTTAGGCCATGAATCATTGATTTACCGCTTAAAATTTAATATGAATAAGGAGTTTGATTTTCCTAATCATCAGATTATAGGCCTACTCGCTAAACATAGCTACATGGCGATCTGATGATATTATAGATACACATTTTTAAAACAAAAGCTTTTACCTTGTTGCAATATCTCTTCACCACTGCATTGTACAGAGATGCGCATTTGCCATGTCGTTTAGATCTCCAGATAAATGTCTATTTTTGTCGAACGTAAAACGACACTCATACTAAGTTAAATAGCCGGCATGTCGGCAGACACACAAAGACATTCATTGTAATCAATACACCCTATCATCAATATCATAAATAAAACACTGAACATAATGAAAATAGACATAAGAAACGCCATACATGAATACTATAGACTATTTTAGACTACCGTAATTAGGGTCATATAGAAGCGAAGAAATTGCAGAAGACGCACATGTCACTCGATATAATGGGACACGTTTGAATAGGAAAACCCGTCACACGACTGTCAAGCCAGGTAAAACCAAGTATACAACTCCATGCCAAATACCCATGTAATCCTCCGTAATCTTTCGAAAGGTGAATAAATCATTTAATTGCAAGCTATTATGTTTGCCAGTGTCATCTGCGGGATACTGTAAGTGGCTTTCAGAAAAAAAGCTTTTGCGTACGTTTGAAAGGAATGAGACAAACACCATTAGAGGCGATCCACTCTTCTGGCAGGCCTACGTACGTACGTACTATACAGCAGTTATGAAGGAAGAATTAGCCTGCCTTCAGTTGTACGCTGCCATGCTTCTATACGTGATGTCCACTGCGTATGAGGACAGAGTGCGGCGCGACTCGGGAGTGGTTAATAGTAAAGGCCACTGACTCCCCCCAGTTTTAAGACGGATGCACAAAAAAAAGAAGTTTGTTTTATTTAACGAGGCCACTAGAAACACATCGATTATAAATCAGCGGTTATTGGACGTCAGACACATGGTGAAAGAGGAAACCCGCTGCCGCCACATAGGCTATTCTTCCACGAATGACAGAAAGGGGTCTTTAATGTGCATTTTCCCATAGACAGAATAGTACCCACCACGGAATTTGATAAACCAGTCGTGGATCACTGGCTGGAACGGAAAATAGCCCATAAAAATGTGTTCGCTATGGAGGATCGATCTCTCGACCCATCCCGCCACAGGCGGACATTCTACCTCTGGGCTACGTCCCGCTCCCGTTTTAAGACGGATGCCACCCTACGTGCATAACTAACGTTATTTGGAACATAATCCTGAAACTTAGCTAATAGAGCATTTTTATATATTAAAATTAACATTCAGTTACATTTTACTACAATATCAATAGATGTATATGTATATCCAGTGCGTTTATAGTAGATTAGTAGGATCCTTGAGATATTTCTTACAATAATTTAGTACGATACGAATTAATTTGGACAAAAGTACACATTAAGCTACTATGACAATGTTGATGACCAGAGACATAATTATATTGATATTGCAAGCAATAAAATATAAATAAATGATAAAAAAAGCTCTATTAGCCAGACACATGTTAGATGAGCACGCACGGTGACATCCATATTCAAGGTAGATAGCATTAGTTTAAGGTTCAGACACCCCCGCCATGGGTACGGTCCGCCTTCAAAGGAAGAACCCAGAGTCAAACAAGAGAGGTTGCCTTTAAAGGACATGTTCAATAAACCTCATGTCAAAGCTCGTGTGCGCTACTGCAACAGTATGTCTGTGGCGACGGCCTGTTGAATGTTCTTTGTTCTGAATCTGAATCACTAATAAAGGAATAAACTTGCATCACATGCCCAACGCTTAGTTTAAACCAGACCCGTAGGCAAAGCGCGGATTGCAAGTCCAGTAATAAGTCCAATTGCTACGGCAAACGTTCATGGAGCAATATAAAAGGAACTGACATTGTTTAATCAATGGATATTAGTTGTAAACTAAATGGCCTGAAGAAAAAATTATCTCATTGTGCACTTTTAAGTTGATACACAGATCAAGAAGTGTAGCTTGATCTTCATTCCATGGAGTCGGTCAGTACAAAACCGTATGACATTTCTAAACATGATTCCATCAAAAGAGATATTAGCTGATTTTCCATACTATGCAAAACTATGAACAAATGCGCTTTTCGTTGTACTAAAATTATTATGTTCACCATTTGTTTCTTTTCGATTGGAAACCAACACATAGATAATGAAAACGTTTTATTGGTGGTAAGTAAACCCGTGTTGTTGTGACTGCTTATGTTGAGATTCGTGAGTACATGCATCTCTACTTGAGCAGAATGGCATTTTGACTACTTACTTTCCAGGTGGATATACATTTTTTATATACGCTTTAGCTATTACAGATCTTGACGATTGGTTGAAGTTACATGTACTATATATTCGTGGAATATATTCGTGGAATAGGGACACCTGAAAGGCTAACTTTATTCTGCAACATCCACCATACCATATGTCAACCTTGAATCATATGGACATTATGCAATTTATACGACAAAGCATTCACATGACCAAATATAATGCGTATCTCTGCACAAGGCAAAGTCAAAGGGTCATTGCTGTCATAGATATAGGAAATATGAAGTGACTTCTGTGCTCAAGAACTATCAGCTTCCATTACGAAAGAGTTCTAATTTCTTGAACATGAATTTTTATTGTATTTAAAAAAAATAAACTTGGACGTTTAATGAATGCATACTGACGTAATGAAATAACGCATAATGACCTAGTATACTCAAATGCGTTGTCTACAATTCTTTGGTGAGTGTCATTTCGGCTTCCACAATGCTTGTACGGTATAAGCTTTTAGTTATGTTACTGGTGTTCGACGTTTAGATTACTTAGTGACATAAGATCACTAATAAACTATACAGGTGATAACACGCATACATACTTATCTCAGCACGACTCATTACAGAGTTCTGAATACATATGCCTTGTGCAGTCACTGTGCAAACAATTGTATCGGACCACATCGACGTATTATAGCTGTTCATGTTACAACTAATTCTCATACCTGTAGATATTCCGACCAGTTCTATACACTTGTACTACTATATGAAACTAACCGCACATTTCAAGGTGCGTTATGGCAACTGAAAGTTTTATAGGAACTTCCCATTCCAAATCCTCTTTGGCTTGATAGTCCCATTTAATAGTCCCATCGAATTTCAAATACTGAATGTTAAATGCTGATAGGGCTAGTGTTTTCCCTAGGATTGAGGTAGGGCATGGTAAATTGAACTACATGTATATTGAGGCATTCTCATGACTTCAGAGTATTTTCAAGGCATATTTTCGTAAATGAAATTTAAGCGCAAATTTATTATTTAAATTGATTTAAATAAGTCTAATTATGGTGTTTAATTGTAGGGTTGGGAAATATTTTAATACAATTAAAATTTCGGCAGTTTTACAAAGATCATTTACAAAACCATTGGGGCAAGGCATGTTTTGGTCTGGGGCAGCATGGTTATACTTGGCGGTAGGATGGCGCGGATATATCAAGGCATGGTGCCGCTACCATACTGAAATGCCAAAGGCCATGGGGAAACACTAGTAAGTCCCATTTAATAGTGGCATCGATTTTCAAATACTGAATGTTAAATGCTGATGGGATAAGACGATGTAAGATACACGTATACAATTATACGAAATGAGACGATGTAAGATACACGTGTACAATTATACGAAACGCTAAGTCATTATTTAACAGAATCCTTGGAATTCGTTTTCTGCCGAGAATCGATTTTGCATTCGATTATGCTTTTATCGTAATTGTAACCCAAAACAAATGCACACAGTTTCACAGCAGACGGCCTTGGAAGGTAATGCTTTAGATTATGCATACAACAAAGCCTAGCTGTTATTCACTAAGAGTGAAAGCTACGTAATGCCTGTCTAAATAACAGAGCAGATACATTAGCCGATCTCATTAAAACGATGTTAATATTCCTAATTGATTTTATTATGCGCGTACTAGAAGCTTTGTCTAACTAAGAGTAAGTGGGAGTATTGAGGTAATATTACCGCCACTCGTGCATACCGGCACAATGAGATGATGGTCACCGAGCACTTAGTCCTGGCTCCACTCAGTGCCATCTATAGCCTGGTCGTCTTTGAAGTGCATCGACTATTGAAATCTAAACGACAAAACAGCGAGCGACATCACCAAATGCATATTTCTGCACAAGGTAGAGTGGAAGACAGATGGCGATAAAGTACAGATGACATGGACTCACGAATTGCAGCCGAACTCAGTGATGATACCACGATCTGGTCAACCAACAACGATCAGTTCGTTACTAAATGTCAGTAGTGCCGCTAGATGTTCGCGACAATGGATGTTTATGAGATAAGTTACCACGAGTGACAACATCCCCATGAGTGGTCAAACCAATCTCGTAAATCATGCTAATAATCACTGGTAATTATCTACACCACAATTTAGAAACTGCATAACAATGATTTTACTTTTATTGCAATGATGTCCTTTCGTTTCAATAGAAATAGAGTGATCGAAAAGAAGAAGAAGACGTTTCAATAGAAAGCAGTTGAGTTCTATAATGTATATGTTCACAAGCTTTTATCATTTCCTAAATACGTACAGTGTGTATATAGTGTAAAAGGATGTTTCATCGCTTTTGGCAGACTAGATTACCTGACTGTCAGCTCAGGACAGAAGTCAATGTTAGTATGTTAGAAACCCGCTGCTTTATTACTAAGCAGCAAGGGATCTTTTATATGCACTTCCCCACATACAAAACAGTACGCTCCACGATCTTTGTCAACTAGTAGCACTAGGGTTGGAGCCGGTACTGCGATTTAATATCCCTTCACCTCGAGCAGGATTCGAACCCAGTATCTACAAGTCTAGATATCGGTGGCCTAACCACTAAACCACGGAGACCGGTTTTTGGATGTCTAAAAAGTAGATGTTTATATAATAGCATGCTTCTCCCTCTATACTCACTAATCGTCATCTGTTCCAACAGTGGATATAATCTTATTAGTGAGTTTAAATAAGCCTACACGTTTTTGATAAGCAAAATGGCTGTGCTTACAATGGCTATCCGACTGTCACGTTTACATTTTCGAACATTAGTATAATTTCTTCTGCTTTACATACAGTGATTCGCGGGTACATGCCATCTCGATTTGGTCAGAATATCACTTGGCCTCTGCCGTGTGGGGTAATATGTATTGGCAATACTATTGGTTAAACAGTTTTGACGTACGGATTTTATAAGAATTTTATTTCACTACCATCTTATACTCGCTCCAACACCTATGATATCACTAATCATTGTATGGTGTAGTGTACCCCCAAACATAGCACTGATATACTTGCAGTATTGGGCGAATAACAATAACGTTAGGCTGAAATAATAACAAGCCTATGGCGCCTAGAAATCAAGTCACTGATCATTTTACTTACTAATGGCTTGCAATGTCAGTGACTATGACACACAGGCTGAATTTATCAGTTCTTTAAACACGTTCTACGTTATGCTGGCCCTTTATATATAACGCCCAATTAAATGAAACATTAACAGGTCGGACCCACCACGCGTGCTTACATTGAGGACCACTAACAGAACCAATAAACGGCGACCCTGTAGTTTTATTCGCCAGTTGGTACTGGCTGTTATGGCAAGGACAGAAGAATGTACAGAAAATAATTGCATTTGAAACACGATCTAAAATACAATACCCAATCTCAACGTGGATTCATTGTCCTCATTGTGTCATCTCGGCGTAACTGGAGCTCAAACGAATCCCACTATACAGATAGCATAGAATATACTATTATATCACACACAAAACCTTTCATTTCTTCTTTGTTGATCTTTCCTCATTTAGGTGATGCGTTCAACTTGGATTTAGTGATAGTTAATATTATATAGATACTAGCGATCACTATGATTCGAGTTACATGGGAAGATTAGGTTCTTTTGAGAACTACAATACAACCTTGCGGAGCAGAACATCACTGTATATGGCAAACACGGTCACCGAATGGGTCTGTGTTGGCGTCTGGAAACGACCATAATGTGAAGAATACCACCACGTCAAACGACCACAATGTGAAGAATACTATAGCAATGTTCAATGCGCTATTTGCTCAGAATGTCAAGCTGACAGTGGACAGAGTGTAATTAGATTACGACGTTCGGAGAATGTATTCATCTTCTTAATTTGCTTATTTATTTCTGCTGTATATACGTGTATCTTGTCAACACAATTACAGTTGCTTTATTAAATAGCATGCTTGGTCTGGTATGTTTTGTGGTTCACTGATTACCTAAACAGTGTAGATTTTTCTATACATGTTATGATGTATGTCATAACTAATATACCTAGTACAAGTAGTGCAGAACGGTCAGTCGATATACAGAACAGTGGCACTTAAAGTTAATATAAACACAATACGACAAATAAAACCGCCCACGAACACAACAGAGAGATCTTCCATTGAGGCTTTCTGACTTTATTTAATTATAGAAGTCAGTTATAACATATTTACGAGCTTATATCCACTTAAGGTGGTTTCAAGCACGTCTATCGTGGTCATGCAGTCGAGGACAGAAGTTAGTGCTAGAATGGGAGTAAACCCGCTACTCCTATTTGAACAGTAGCAAGGGATATTCTATATGCACTTTCCCACAGACAGGGCACTGCATACCACCGCCTTTGTTAAAACCAGTTTTGGACACTGATCGGTGTACGCCGTTGTACATATACGCAATCTCGGTCGGAGCCGGTACTACTATTAAAAATCCCATATGCCACGAATGGGATTCGAACACAGTACATACCAGTCAGAAGGTCGATGTTACAGAAACCCCATCACAAACCAAACATAACTTTTTCAATATTAATGAACAATTAAAAGCAAGGACTTAGGTGTTTCACATATCGTAAAAAAAATACACAAAGGCTATGAAATAAGATGATGCATGTGTCATGTACGTTAGTTGGGTGAACATAACACGTGTTCATTGGTTGTTATTGTGTATGAATACAGGTTTTACGACAGATAAATACATATAATAAATCGGTGTATGAATACAGGTGTTACGATAGATAAATACATATAATGAATCCGGAGTCCATTGAAATTGTGAATATTATCTACGAGAAGCAACACCAGTCTAGATTGGCCGATAACCGATGAATGACGGACGACGTTACGACGTGCTCCGAATGACTAAATAAGCCCAATATTACACGTACAGCAGAGGCGTGTTCAGAGACGCGATATATCGCGTAAACTCGCGTGTATTTTAACTGGTACCAATCGTGTTCTATCACATCACATTCATTTAATATTTGGTACAAAATCCAGTCTAGCGTGAACTCGCGATATAATTATTTGTTCTCTGAACACTCCTCTGCCCGTTTAGTGAGACCGCATTCGTACAGTACACCGTCCGTTCCATCATCAAGATGGCATCCGTTACCGAGTGTTCACTACAACACGCAAAACTTACCCCCAAAACAATCACACGAAGAATTGAAACAATCTATTTCGCGACCGGACATAACCGACATGTAATGATGTACTACTATTCGTACTAGCCAGCAATTATAGGCCGTACATACACCGCGCCACGCCGCTAACACATAACGTAAACAACGTGCAGCTATAGACTGTCGTACAGTCAAACTAATCACAAGACAAACTCACCGGATCCCAGGGAATTGAACGGTGATAAAGAAGTATCCATTTGAAAGTGTGTAAAATGAAGTCACATGTGTTGACAAGTTGACACGGACAAAGACTGTGTTCGTGTGTATTTCTGTGTGTGTGCTCGCTCTACTACTCCAGTACTCCAATGTAAGCAGCGCACGCAGACACTACAACAGCCGTGGTGTGTGATGCAGCTTTAAGCAAGTTTCTTCCCGTGACCCTCGTGCTCTGCCGCTCGATCCAGTACAAAAACCCCGACTGTCGTCCGCAACATTCGCCTGTAACACTGGTAACCAGTCTGAGTCAAGATCTTTAATTTACCCTGTGTCGAAGATAGCAATATAACTTTGCTAATTTCATTTGTCACATCACATTGGGGTTAGCTCATTAGCCCAGGTCCCAGCGAGTGCAGTGAATGGGCGATCTAATGATTTTTGCTGCAGCCAATCGCGTTCTACCACAGGCCGATAATGATTTACTGGATGCGTTCATTCGGCCTCGGAGGGGTGAGGCAGCTGACGTTCAGCTCATTAGCTCCGGGAAATGAAAGCACATGGCTGGATAATATAACTGAGTTGGCACGAAATTAAGAATAAACAAACCAAGCTAATTACCGGGCCCTCGCCATGAAAGGCAGATCGATCACAATTACTGAAGTTTAATATTGGCCGGACATGAAATAGACGCTATTAAACATCGCTGGCGAAAATTGCTAAACTTCCATTACATTTCGAGTAGTACAATCAGCGAGATATTGAGGCTGTTTGAAGGAAACCACTAGTTGCCCGGCGAAAGTGCCCTTAATCAGACAAAAATCCATGAAATAATGCAATAAGAACGCGCTCCGAGTGTGTAATTCTAATAACTGTCTTCAATTCAATCAATTAAAGTCAGGGTTGTTTTTAACAAGTGTTTTTAATCAGCGCACGGGCTCATTACAAACGCAGCTTATTTCATTAAGGGTAGGTATATAATAGGGCAACTGTACCAAGGTTTTAATGAAGGTAATTCATATGAAATGAATAAAGCCAGGCAGCCGAGCGACTCTGCCTCTCTAATGATCGTGTGGTGCGTGACCACGGGGGGAAATGGCGGTAGGCTTCACCAAATGAAAATCTGATCCATACTTCTCATTATGAGCAGCTCTTGATTGGGGTATTTTTATCCTTAATCAGCGTGGCTTGTTACCCGTGATGAGCGCAGACCCAAGAGACGTTTTAGGTGGAAAAAATAAGCTCTAAGAAAATACAGAAACCAATAATACCATATAGAGCCCTCGCAGACTTCACTTCAATCAGAGGCCAAATGAAATACGCTACGTATTATGACCCCAGTCAGACTCTCATGTCTCACTATTTAAGACGTGCTTTTCACACCGGCCTCCCGGTCTCCGTGGTGCAGTGGTTAACGCTACGGACTACAGGCTGGTAGGAACGGTGTTCGAATCCCGCGGGTGGATCTCACTTTCCGACTCCAACCCAGAGTGAGT
>JAULBR010094149.1:0-11938 GCA_032355825.1 Melanodrymia aurantiaca
CGGAGGGCGAACAGGGCATACGGAAGGAGATTATGCCAAGATTGATCGGGTTCATCCAGCATCATGGCCCGCAAGACTGAGCCGAGGTCTCGGTGGGTTCTTTCCACTTGGTTGCTGCGAGGGTTGTAGGCCGGAGTGTGGCTGATCACATAGTGGAGATCCGACCCGACTTCTTGGAAGAGATGGGAGAGAAAGACGGAGCCCCTGTCGGCATGGATAGAGTCAGGCACTCCGTAACGGCAGAAGACCTCCTCTGTAAGTTTTTGGATGATGGGTTCCTTGCGAGCTTCTTTTAAGGGAAAAGCTTCTATCCACCGGGTGAAACAGTCCTTGACGGTCAATATGTAGGTGAATCCTTCCTGTGTCCGGGGCAGGGGTCCTACTATATCAATGGATAATTTACTCATGGGATATCCTTCTTGTACAGATATTAGGGGTCCTGCTTTCCGGGGTCGGGATTGATTCTTCCTCTGGCACGTGAGGCAATGATCTATGAGATGAGCAATTTCTCGCTGTAGACCGGGAAAGTAGAATTGCCTCTGGGCTTTGTCGATCGTGCCGTCTCTTCCCAGGTGGCCGCCTTGTTGATGGACGTATTGTAAAGTCCGGTTCCACCACCTCCTCGGGAGACAGGGGACGTCTTGCGCATCCCTTCCTTGCAAGGAATGTCGACGTCGAAGGAGATTGCAATCGTCCAAATACAACATAGGTAGCAGGGCAGCATAAGCTTGCGCGGTAGGCGATTGTCTCCTGACGTCCAAAGTATCGGGCTGGGTTTCCTCCTGGAGCCATCGTCGGACTACGATCAAGTCTTCATCCTGTAGTTGATCTTGAAGCAGTTGCTCTCGGTCTGGCAATCCCGTGGGCTCAAGGCGGAGAAGGGCGATGATGGGCTCGTTGTCCTCTTCCGCTATTTCAGCTGTTTCGGGAGCATGAGTGATACGAGAGAGTGCGTCCGCATTGCCATGTTTGGGCCCGGGCCTGTAGAGTATATCGAACTCGTAGTCGGCAAGCACCTGCATCCACCTGCCTAGGAGACCGGGTGGAGCGTCCATGGTCTTGATCCAGGTGAGAGCCTGGTGATCTGTACGGATGGTGAATTTCCGACATTGGAGATAATAACGCCAGGCTTTGACGAAATGAACAATGGCCCATAGTTCACCCTTGGTGGCTGCATAGCGAAGCCCCGCTTTGGGTAGCTTTTTCGCTCCATAACAAATGACTCTCTCTTGACCATCCTGTAGTTGAGAAAGGACGGCTCCGGCACAGTTGGCGTCGGCCGACCAGTCACTGTCCAAGATGAAGGGCTCGGTAGTGTTGAACTGCGGATAGGCCAGGATGGGGGCGGAAACCAGGGCTTGCCGTAAATTCTTGAAGGCAAGTTGAGCCTCCTCACTGAGTGTAATTACGGTAGTTTCCTTGATACCTTCCTGGTTCTGCATGAGGTCCGTGAGAGCTTTGGCCGTGCGGCTGAACTGAGGAATGAACCTCCGGTAGTAGCCCACCTTGCCTAGAAAGGTTCTAACTTCCTTTTTGTTGGTAGGTATGGGCCAGTTTTCCACCAGATCGGTATAACCAGGCATGGGCTGGATGCCCGCGGCGCTCACGATGTGCCCCAAGTAATTGATCTTGTCCTTGAAGAGTTGACACTTGTCGGGCTGCAGTCTGAGTCCTGCTTTTTTGTAGGCTTGGAGGACTGTCCTGAGGCTCCGGATGTGATCCGTGATGTCGGCCGAGTGGATGCAGAGATCGTCCAGGAACGGCAGGGCCACGTCGTAGGGGATGCCCTGCAGGACCCTCTGGACCAGGCGGCTGTACGTGGCCGGGGCCCCGGTCAGCCCGAAGGGCAAGCGCTTGAACTGGAACAGTCCGAACGGGGTCCCGAAGGCCGTCTTCTCCCTGTCGGAGTCCCGGATGCTGACGACGTGGAAGGCCCCAGAGCAATCCAAGGCGGAGAACACTTTGCTCCGAGAGAGACGGGCGAGATTTGCCTCGATTGAGGGCAAAGGATAATTATCTTTTTTCGTACAGCTATTCAATCCGCGAAAGTCACATGCCCATCTCGTTTTGCCGTTCTTCTTCTTGACCGCGACGAGGGCGGCGGACCAAGGACTGGAGGATGGTTCAATAACATCGTGTTTGGTCCATTCATCCAGCTGTTCCTTCAAGTTCTTTTCCAAGATCGGATTTAGAGGCCGATGTCGGGTTTTGATCGGAGCGGCGTCCCCGGTGGGGATGGTGTGCTCGATCAGGTCGGTGTGCCCATAGTTGCCATCGATGGCGAAAACCTCGAAGTACTCAAGCAGCAGATTCATGGTTTGTTGTTTCTCAGCAGCTGTCATCAGCTGATTATCGGAGATTCCAAACTGCTTATTCACCCAACCCTTCTTAACCGACGTCGTCCAGTTCAGGGCGTTCTCGTCAGCCTCCTCGTTGGTTTTGGCCTTCTGGTCCCTTCCCATGAGACACAGTTGCCAAGGGTCTCCTCCATCGGATTCGGGAGGGCAAGGAAGGACTCGGTGGAAGGTTCCGAATCGGGTTCCTTTCTTCAGACTCTTGTCCGTGTCGAGGGTGTTGAGGACCGGGGCCATGAGTTTTCCATCCTTGTCTGCATCCTGGAGGCCCGACAAGGGAAGGTGAATATCGTTTTTGGCCATCGTGATCCAGCTGCCTTGGAGGTCGCCCAGCCCTGGTTTCATAGCACCCTTCTCAATGGCCGCTACCCGTAGTGAAACGACCGTGATGCTGTTGGAGGTCAGGGCACAGTCTTCGTCCACATAGACAGCTGACTCGATGGTAGCACACGGGCCCGGGTCATCGGCAGAGTGGGGACTCAGGGGGACGTCGTGTCCTTGGACTCTTAGGCAGTTCTTACTGTGTATCTGGTCTATCTGGTGTTCCTTGAGAAAAGGTCCAGATATGTTGAATCCCATGGTCAGCCCGGCGACTACGAGAGGTTTGGATTTAAAGGTGGTAGCCAGGCCTCCCAACTGCAGAGAGAGTTTCTTCCGGAAACGCCCCAAAACCTTGAGGTTGGCTCCCTTTTTGGCCGTGGCAATGGACTCGTTCACGTCACTGAGGTCGGATAAATTGTAACCCAACTGGTGGAACAGGTCCTCACCCATTACATTGACATACTGATTTCCGCTATCAACCAGCGCCGTACAAATGGTGCCGTCGATCTTGACCGTGACGTATTTGCAGTAGTCGTTGACGTTGCTGTCTTCTTCACGGTGGTGGCGGTTGATGTGGGCGATTAATTGATCCAGTGAGGTTGCGTCTCGTCCTTTTTTGGTTGAGGTTGCGTTTTCCAGGTGATGGTTTTCTCGATAGGGGGCGCTAGGGTCGGTCAGGATGATTTCAGGCCGAGAGTGTTTGTCTACTCCCGGCCCTGAGAGTTTTCCGAAGCCGGTTCCTCTGGTCCCGTTCCTTGATGGTGAAGGGCCCCTATTGTCCGACGGCGTGCTGGGGGACGGTTGTCCCTCCTGGGGCCGTTGCTAACTGCGCCTCCCCGTCCTGAGTTTTTACCTCGAGGGTTCCGGCACTCACTACGGATGTGCCCTGGTCTTCCACAGCCATAACACTTTTTAACTTGGCTGCGGACTTGAAGGCCGTTGAGGCTGTTTTCTAACTCCTCGGTGTTCTCCGTATCCATGCTGGATACCTTTTTATTATCCGCCATTCCTCCCACTCTCTGAGCTTGTTGGTTGAGTTGGTGCATGGCCTTGATGCGGTTCCTCATCTTGGCGTTCGCCTCGGCCCTCATTGCCACTTGGAGGGCTCCGGCAAAGGTATCAACGTATACCAAGTTGAGCTCTCTCTGCACATCGGTATGCACCACGCCCAAGGTGAACTGGTGGATGAGCTGAGGGTTCACGTCCAGGTCGTTCCATTCTGGGTAGGCTCTGACGAATAGATTTCTCAGCCTACAATGCCACTGTAGAACCGTCTCACTAGGTTTCTGAGTGGCCAGCTGGAATTGGATCTTGGACGTTCTGGAACTGGCGGGAGGAATAAAATATCCCTCCAGCGTGAGGATGTATGCCTCCAGATTCTCGGCGTCATCTGGTTTGATGAAGCGGGTCAGTTGGGCAGCCTCTCCTTGGATGCTGACCTTCAATTCCCTTCGAGCCCGAAGGTCCTGCCATCCGTTCATGCTTTTGACGGTCTGGAAGGACTCGATGTGCGTCATCCAGTCCTCCGCCTCCGTCTTGGTCAGTGGGGTCAATTTGGTATGACCTCTGGCCTTTCTAGCCACCAACTCGGTGAGTTGATTCAGTTGCCGTTGTACTTGCCCTTGGTCCAGATCATCTCCTGGGGGTTGATCCGGTTGCCCCGCAGGTCGAGCGGCTCCCTGCAGGGCTTGGGCTGCATCGGCGGCAGCCTGTTGTTGGATTTGGGCGTCTATGGCATCCTGAGCGGCTACGTCGGCAGCTGCTTGCTGTGCCGCGGCTCGGTCAACGGCTTGTTGTGCTGCGGCATCGGCAGCGGCCACAGCATTGGCGGCGGCTTGCTGAGCGATCCCTTCGGCAACAGCTTGTCGGGCATCACGTCTGGCCCGTCTGGGGTCGATCTCGTTCCCTTCGTTGTTCTCAATGTCCGCGTCTTCTTCTGCGGGTTCAATACGATCGGGATTGTTCTGGTCCCCGTCGTTGTCGTTGTTGATGATGACATTTACGTCCATGTTCTCATCCATGATGCTGACGGGCTAAGTGTGCAATGTGGTGGAGGAGGAAGGAATGAATATTTTGGTAGGTGGCCGATAGGGAAATGAGTACTGATCCAATGATCGTTTGTTTACTTACATGTGATCTCGTAGAGAGAGAGAGAGATTCTTGATGGAGGTTATAGTTGCTTGACCGTTGTCAATTAACTACGCCTCTCTCTCTGTCACACTGCTCATTTATACCTTCTTGTCAAACCCCTTTCTCCTTTTTTGTCTTACATCCTTGTGTATACAACATTGTCTTCGTCGGATCATTAGCATGGTAGTTTTTCTCTTCCATTGGTATCGTGCGAGGTATCTTTTGCCTCCTTTTTCTCCTGAGTGTCTTTCAGCGGCACTTTTTGCGCGCGCGTTGATTCTTGTTTAGGCATTTTTTGCTCTACCTACTTTTCTCCTTTGCTTCACTAGGTCACTTATTTGTCAAGAGTCTAGTTATGGCTGTTTCACTTTCACCTGTGATGTGGAGAAGCTTCCCGTGGTTGTTTAGGCATTTCCACTACTGACCTCAGGTCGGTCGCAGGGCCTTTTTGCGACCTCTTCTTCATACTCTCCCTTCTTCTCTAATTTGCACTTAGCACTTCACCCGGGAGGTGGGAACGTACTCTGTAGTACTTCCGTTTGGACATGGCGGCTGATCTGATGTCCACGTTCCTTGTCGTTTAGACTTCTGGTTCGTGTAATCAATAGCTATCCTGTTTCGTTCGCTCGTCTGTTTTCGTTTTATTACTATTTGTTTCTCTTCGGAGGTGTGGTTTTGTTCGATAGATTTTGGTAATTTTATAAAATCCCCTAGCTGGTCACCAAATGACGAAAAATTGAGTCGCGAGGACGAAATGAGTCCGAGGGCCTCGGGAGAGGCCTCTTGTTTATTATGAGCACATTTAGGTATTGCCTCCTAAAGGATTGGCAATGGATTGCTGAGTTGGTATGCGCGCGGCGATCATATATATAGGTACGAGAATTTCGTCATGCTAACGGAGTAGTAAGTTCCGGGTCAATATGCGAACGGATGTAAAAGAGACAATTTGCCAAGAAGGGGTTGAAAACAGGTTGGGGAAACTGGGTCATCCAAGCGCTGCTTTTCACAGTACCAGGCTAGATTGATGGGCTGTTTTTACGGACTGCCTTAAGGGTCTTTGACATCACATTAATCTTTAGGGATATTTACGTCAGAATCCTTCCAAATTCCGAACTCGGTCGTAGCGGGTTAGGGATTTTATCGAACAATAAATAGTAACATAATTAATGTATCGGACGGAATATATATATACATACGGAATGTTATTACAGGGATCAGTGGTCACAGTATACTACACTTGCGTTGAAGGGGAATGATTTTAGTTACGAGTCTAGCGTCGGTCATAGGGTAGTGTTTTGTTTTCCAGACACGTCACAGGATGGGTGTTTTATGGCCGTCATCAGAGAAGGAAAATCCACGTGGACCACCACTAACACGGCCAAGGTGAAGACCATGCAGACGATTAATAGGAGGAGGAACCGGCCGAATAGAGTGGATTGCCACCTCAGTGAATACGATGTGAGTTCTCCACCTCTCAGTAATTCCAGAGAGAGAGATTTTTCCTCTGAAGCAAAAAAATTCCTCCACTCTTTACGGCTTCCGGGGTTGAGCATGTTGAGACCTTGAAATCCTGACATAACTAAGCCGATTGCCAGAACTATCAGTTGTTGAATTGAGTTCATCTTTCGGTGTCAGGTTCTGCCTCCCTTGGGTGAAGTATTCTTCTTTCGCCGCCAGTCGGGGTTTGCGTCTCCTTCTGTTTTAGTTTCGCTGCGGCTGCTGTCGTCCTTGTAGGTGGGCATGGACAGGAGTGATATCGTCGGTGTTATTACCGTAACGGTCCGGGCTTTCTCTTTCTCCCCTTTTCCTGTTTTGGAGAATGCGGGCCGTCGTCGGCAACGGGGTGAACTAGAAAAAGTTGTAACCGGATCCAGGTTAGAGAGCTCACCCTCGCTGCTGCTGCGAGTGATGTTGGCCATCCGTTGGAACGCGGTATTCATAGGTAATTGCGGATAAGTTTGCCCATCCATCGGGAGGAAGTAGGATCTTTGGCTGAGCACCTCGTCCCCATATATGTCATGTATTGGTTTGGCCGTGTATGCTGGAGCGCTCATCTCGGCCAAACGAGCCGTCATGGGTAAATAGGCAGTCCTTCGTATAGTGGGCATGGATAAGGAAGGAGCCGAGGGATTATACTTCCCGGGTAGAATATTGGACGGAGAAGGAGGAGTGAACCGGAAGGGATTAGACATATCCCTCATTCCAATGGCACCCGATCCTAAGAGTCTCGCTTGTTCCGGAGATGGAGCTAGAAGATTCTGATCTGCTTCTGCTCGGTTTTGCCGCCGATGAAGTTTGTTCTGAGTATACCATAGGCTGGCAGACGGAAAAAGGGTGGTTAGTACTCCTGCCAGGGTGAGCTTCCCATTTAGCTGATAATGAAGGAATACCCTAAGGAACACACCCAAAAGAAACGTCCCCAGACGGAGGATCATGAGGGTCACTAGGATCAAACTGCACCATCCTCCCAAATTTTCCAGCCAGGCTCTAATCTGTTGTCCGAAGGATAAGTTGGGAGTGGACCAGAAGAGGTCAGTGGGGGACAGATAGGCTTCTCCGTTCCTTCCAGCTTGTTGACCTAGGGCTACGCCCACGTCGTAAGTCACTCGGGGCATATAGGCAAAGTTTTCATTAGCTCTGACATCAGCTGGAGTATAGAGGCCTCCTGCCTCCAGGTCGTACCCCGCTTCTTGAGGAAGTTTGGAGTCGTAGTCAAAGTAGTTTAGCGGTGTAGTGGAGGGTTGATTTTCAAAGAGCAGGTTGGGAGACAAAGACAACCACGTGCCCGCCGTGGTTCGATAGAAAGAGCGAAAGGTGCTTGAACACGGAATGATAGATCCTATGATGGTGATTCGTCGAGTCTTGGGTTCCAAAAACAAGGGAATCACGGTGTCGTTTGGCAACCCTCTCTGATGGAGATACAATTGGAAATCATAGGGAGAGAGGACGATGGGCAGCGTTTCATGACAATGACCCGTGATTCGTACATCGACTGCTATAGGCCTGCAGGAATATCGGATCCAGACTTCTCCAGCAGCGGTGGCATAGGTGGACCCTTGTAGATGCGCAGTTTGACCTCCTTTGCTGACCTCTTGCAGGGCAGCCCTTTCAGCATACTGATGTTGTTGCAGCCGTTGTTCTTGCAAGCACTGATGTCTTTTTACCAGATCGATCTCCCTTTTTATATATGCTGTGTAAACTCCTCTCAGGAAGTCATCTTGTTGGTTGGAATATGTGATGATGGATAGTTGAGTATGAGAGAGATGCCTCTGGAAAGGTGGCGCTTGAAATTCCGTAGTCAAGAACAGGAGGTCATAGTTGGTGGTCAGGACGGTGTAGCCACATTTTCGGACAGGGTGTTTTTCAATGAGTCTGATTAAAGAGCCATCGCGGCTCATGAACACTTTATCACCGTCGGTGGCCGTGACTCTGATACCATCCACGCGTCGGACGACAAACATGTTGCACCTGTCCTCCTTACTGGGCAGCTCCCAATAATAGGTACCACTCTCGGTGATACAGTGTAGTTGGTCCACGAGGCATGGCAGCCTCTTCTGTTCTTGGTAGGCAGTAAGACTACCATCCTCACCTAGCCGGAGTTCCTCGGTATGGGTTTGAATTAACAGTTGTCTCCATACAACTACTCCGTGAAACTCTACATTTTCTTGGGGTCGAAAGGTGCCTCCAATACAGTCAACGTGGAATTTGCCCTCCACTGTTCGTCCCGTTTGTTCGTAGCGGACGAAAGTGCTCGAATTGTGTTTAATAGTGTAGGATTTACCGCTTTCGTCGACAAATTGTTCATTCTCCCAGATTGCTTGACAATCCTCAGGGGAGATGGCAATGGGATGTTGGAGTCGGATCCAATTCCCCATCAATGTCTGGTGGTCATACACTCCACAGTAGACGGGGATTCTCCATTCGATGAGTTGGCACCTTTTAGCAATCAGTGGCACAGTAGTAGTTTGTTGTAGGACCAGATAGGTCATATTCTGCTGGGCGGTGACATTAATCCGGGGACAGTCCAGATCTTCCTCCATGTAAGTATAGGTAGGGTTGATGGGCCGGCTACAATCGTATCCGGTCAGACTGGTGGAGACGGGGATGGCGTCTCCTCGACTGGTTCTCCTCGTGTGGGGCTGTTGTGTAGTGGAGTTTTCTAAAGATGAGGAATGGATCTCGCCCGACGACGGCTGGTGTCCGAGGGGCTCTCGGGCTTCCTCTTCTTTCCGTTGTCGTAGTAGTCTTCTCTCTTTTCTCCACCAACTCCCTCTCGGGTCATAAACTTGCAGATCATAGGCGTACTGTTTCGGATCCATGAAGGGCAGGGTGACATGATAATACTCGTAGGGAAGTAGCTCGATAGCCTTGGTCAGATAGGTGCCTTCCTCATCCAATTTGGTTCGAGACTCCCATAGTCGATCTGGGTACGGTCCAGGCGCTTGATCTTTGTAGTGGGCTACCCGGAGGAGGACGGCGATGTAGTACTGAAACTGCCAGATCGGTAGAGCCTCATGGTGGAATTCAAGTACTCTCCGGAGTAGGGCTGGTTTATTTAACAGGAAGCCCCAGGCATCTGCAGCCAGGTCCAAGAAGGTGTTGGAGACGGGCCAGGATAGCGCGTTGGCCAAGGGGCTGAGGAGAAAATGGGAGATATTTCTTAACTGGGGATCCTGTACAAAAGGATCCTTATAATAGTCTTTCAGCCCCCAGGGGGCCACCGCTAGGGCCCAGATGAGGGGATGTATTCCAACGGCTTGAGGTTGGTCCTCAGAGAACTGAGTCCAGGAAGGAATGAGATCTACTGGAAATCCGAGGGCCTTCATGTCCTGATTGGTCCAGGAGTATCGAGCAATGACGAAAGGGTTCAGGTTAAAGAATGGCACTCCTATGCTGAGTCGGCACTCCTGTTGGGGTCTCTGTGGGCAGTTGAGGAGTTTCCTCAGGTCGGTGATACGTTTTCGTGGCAGGGTGTATCCATTTCTCCAGAATTGGTCGACCAAAGTGAAGGGAGTAGGGTTGATTCGGTTCAAGTGTCTAGCCAAGAGGTAAGTTTCAGGTGCGGCAGGGTGTGATTCGATGCCGGCCAATATGGAAGGCGATTCCGTGCCGGGCAAGATGGAGGGTGATTTAGTAGTAACATCGTCACCCTCATCCTCTTCGGGAATGAACGTAGTGGGATTCATTGTGTCGAAAGTTGTGGATGAGACCTCAGTAGTGTCGGAGAGAAAAGTCTCGGTCGTCGTTGTCCAATCGTTGTCAAGGTTGAGTTGATTAATATAGGCGGAAACTGGGCTCTGGGCCGCTTGTGCAACGTGACCCAGGTTGGTGATGGTGGAAATTAAGATGGCCGTAGACACGAGATTAACTAGACGTCTCTGGGCCAGATGACGGGTCAGGGTCTGTATGAAGTCTTCCCGGAAATGTCGCAGCTGATCAGGGTTCCACTGCATCCTCGTTATCCTAAGCCTGACTCCGTGGTAGGTTTTCAGCAATCGTCCTAGTCGTTTTTCCTGCGCCACTAAGTGTCTTTCCCGTCGTCGAGTTCGTACCCAAAGCTTGAGGAGGTTAGTGACCTCCGACATGGTTCGTACGTCGGTCATGGCTAGAACGGGAAGACGGTATTATTTACGTTATTCAATTTAGGCAGGAGAGGAACGGCCGGATTGGGACAAGGGTTTGTTGTCATCCACGGTAGGGTCATAGTTGATTAGCCACTCATCCTCGCTTCCGGTTTCCTGCAGCAGGGCCTCCTCCAGCCGGCTGTCCTCTTCGGCAGGAGTTTCCACCCCCTCGGCCTCCTCTACATTTGACCCGGAGGAGTCTTCCGTATCATCGATACCCACTATCTGGGGCCGTTGAGGGGTCCAGGGTAGACGAGGTTGGGCGAAAGCCTGTTTCAGATCTTCGGGCATGGGATTGTCGGAGTTTTCCTCAGCTGTTTCCTTCGTCGTCACGGGGACATCCTCCATACCTTCATGGTCCCATTCTGGAGTGAAGGGAATAGGGGTGAATTCCGGATTGTCAATGATGGCGTGACGGACAACTTCCTTGGGAGTACTCATGACGTAATCCCGAAGATGGGGCGGAAGACGGAGGAGACGTTTCGGTCTCAGTCCCTGCCTCCTTCCAAAGGTGGGCGTCTCCTTGATGGTTGAGGGCACTGCGTCAGGGGTTTCCTGGGGAGGGGACGACCTAGAGAGCAACATAGATGTAGGGGTGGCAACGGGAGTTCTGGGTACGGCGCCCGTGTCGGCGGTAATCGTGGTGGATCCTTGAGGTTGTTCTGGCAAGGGACCGCCTCCCGCATATAACGGTCCGGGTCCTTCCGACACCACCCCTCCGGTCTCCTCAATTAGGTTGTGACTGGGATAAGAGGCTTCTTGAGTCCGAAGATCCAGAGCCTGGGGAGTCTCGGGGACCGGGAATTGGGCCCCTTCTCCTCCTCCTCCTTCCATAGGAGAGCCCCCTTGGTCCGGATAACCTTGAGCTTCCTGTATCCCATGAGAGTCGTAAGTAGGAACATGGTCGTCGTGCTGTCTTGGGGCCAAGGGGATGGTTTGAATGAACTCATCTCCCACTCGTTCAACACGGAGGTCCTGATCAGGTTCCGTGACGGGATCGTCCGTGCGATATCGCTTGAGACGGTGGGCGGAGACCACATAGTCTTTGTTGGTTATTTTCCATTCTCCTTGGGGTCGAATGGCGTACATGACCTCGTTGAGAATCTTGTCAACCTTCCAGGGTCCTGACCAGAAAGTGGAGAATTTCTTCCCCTTTCCGTCTTCCGGAACAGGGGTGAATAACCACACTAGGTCACCCTCCACATACTGTGGGTGATTACGGTGATAGGCCCTTCTCTCTCGGTGGACAGCTTGCCCGATGTTTTGTCGGGCCCACTCGTGCACCTTCCGTATTCTGTCCCTCAGCTGATGACTGTAGGCTCCGTTTTGCATGGCGCTCGGATTCTGGAACAAAAGGTCGAGGGGCTGATTGGCGTCTCTTCCAAACATTAACTCATGAGGAGAGGATTTGGTGGTGCGGTTTACTGCGGTTCGGAGGGCGAACAGGGCATACGGAAGGAGATTATGCCAAGATTGATCGGGTTCATCCAGCATCATGGCCCGCAAGAC
>JAULBR010094160.1:0-11937 GCA_032355825.1 Melanodrymia aurantiaca
ATGTGCACTTTCCCATAGACAGGATAACACACACCATGGAATTTGATAAACCAGTCGTGGATCACTGGCTGGAACGGGTATTATTAGTGTAAACCTCAGTTTGGTTTGATGAAATTGGAATTGACCTTACAAAGCACCGAGCTTGCTACTGCTCTCCTATTCTATGTTTCAACCACTGATGTAGCCTATTGTATTGTTTCGTGATATTAACCAAATTTGTTTTTATATTTTCAATTTTCAAAGGAATATTTGTGTTCCATGAATTTTAAATTGTTAAGCTGACTAGTGCTGTATTTCTTATTGTGATCTGTTTCAGGATTTAACAAGTGGTTTGGAAGAAGGGGAACGGAAAAAGGCTCTGGCAGCGGCCAGGCTTGAAGCTATCAAGTCAGTGCTACCGAAATCAAAGCAAGCAGAACTGGATGCTCAGAAGAATGCAATGGAGAAAGACTGGGAGTCATTGGTTGGAATGATGGGGCAAACACAGTAAGATTTGGTCTTTTTTGCACATAGTCATTAGTTAAGCTTAAATAGTTAAGACATTGAACCATGCAGTTGTATAACAACAACTATAAAGCATTAAACGTCACATGCATCACAGAGAACTTGATGTGATGATGTGATGTTAGGAGCTTTCAGCAACAGCCAAAATGTAACCTACTTTAGTGTTAGCTACTACTCCATTTCTAAATTCACTCTCTTCTGTTACCTTATTGGGTGGGTACAAGCAACCACTACATCTCCCTTGGGAGGTTACATGAAATATTATACCCCACATCTTTTTCACATATGGGTGATAAAACAATAATATTTTGCAAGCGGTATCACTGACAAAAGACACTATTGAATTAATGAATTGAGTATACAATGGTTTGTTATTTGTAGGACTTTATGAATGTTGTCTTTTCTAGATCGAAGTTGGAAAGCTCCATAGACCAGTGGCAGGATTATGATGGACAGTATGAAGACCTGGCACAGTGGCTGAAGGAAACTGAAGCTAAAATGAGAAGTGAATCCTCGCTCAGACCAGATCTTGCAGGAAAAACAGAACAGCTACAACGTCTGAAGGTTAGTCAACATCCTCGTATGTTTTTATTGTTTGTCGTGTAATACTGGTTGCCATGTTTATAGATGGGTGTGTAGCTTGCTAAGTTGGAATGTTAAATAAAATATTTTCATACATCATATAATTGTTTACTTTTTCACGTAATAATTGTCTGTCCTGTCTCTCATGATTATATCAACATGAAAATATTAGGCACAAAATATTTCTAAATTGTTTGAAGTCTCCGATGAATTTAAATATTGGGCTCCAAAACACTGATGAATTAATTCTCTTTAAAACATAATACAGCAATACATTACAGCACTCTTTGTATCCAATTGTGTTAATATTTTCAATGATGTATTAATCTTGTTTTCAGAAATTGGAAGGAGATTGTCAAGCACAAAGACAGCAGTTTGAAACGTTGCTAGACAATGCTCAGCAAATTGCGGTGGCGACCGGAGATAACCGAACATCGTCGTATGCCAGTCAGCTGCTTGGCAGATTCCAGACTCTGTCTGGGGCATTGCAAGTGAGATGTTATCTGCTTTAACTTCGTCTTTTAATTCACATTTGATTTGTTCTAAATATGATGATTTGACTATGAATTTGAGTTTACTTTGCTATGATATTTTCTTTGATTTACTAACCTGTGCTTACGGTTTGCAAATGGATGATAAGAAGCCACTTAGGGAGGAGAGTAGTTTCTCTGTTGCAAAGGACAATATCATAATTATGTCATGAGACTCCTAAACAATCAACCTCCTTGTTGGTTCTAGGGAAAATACAATATTTGAATTTATAAAAAAAGATACCATAAAAACATTGTTTTCACCATCCGAGCAGTTTGTTTTACTCATCTTACCATTTATTTGATTAAGCAGAAAAAGCAAAAGGAATTTTTTTATGTCAAACTGTACAGACTGTTATGTTTACAAAATCTTATTTTATGCTGTGACAATGTGTCAGTATAACCATGTGTCTGAAATCCAATAACCACTGATTTATAATCGATGTGTTCCAGTGACATCGTTAAACAAACAAACTTTATCTGTTTAAACTAAAATATCGTTACCATGGTTATATAGTATGTTGTGCCTAGCATGTCAAACAAGATTCTTAGACCCTACATTTCCTTGTGTTTCTCAGGAGCAAGGTGAGCGATGTGAGCAGAACATTGACGACCATGAGAACTTCACTGGTAAATTTAACACCAGTTCTGAGTGGTTGACAGCGGCGCAGAAGACGTTGGAGAACTGCAGCGACAACGTCAGTGATGAGGAATCTCTGGATGCCCGTCTCGCTGTCATACAGGTTAGTGTTTCTCATTAGTTGTCTCATCATATTCAGAAGGACATTACAATGGACATATCCATATAAATAATGTTTTAGTCTCATCTTATCCTGAAGCATAAAAGTGCACATCCCCATTTTCTTTCAAACAGAAAAGAAATGTTACCAAAACATTATATATTTGGCTATTATTTTGAGATAATTTATATAAAAATGATGATAGTGAAATATAAGTAAAGGATAAAAATACCTAATAAGGCATTACAAAATTGATATCTCCTTTTTGTTTTGTTACAGATTAAATTATATATTTAATTCTGAAATTCTCATATTCAGTGCATATTTCTCTGGTTTGAAACTGAAATGTTTCAAAAAAAAAAGGGATGCTAGCATGTTATTCAATCTAATTTTTCATCTATTAGGATCTGCTTGCCAACAAGGATCATGGACTTGCTAACTTTAATGCTGCCTTGGAAAGTGGGGAAAAGCTGTTTCCAAATACTTCAAACGAAGGCCGCGAGAGCATTCGACGAGACTTGCGGTCACTGCGCAACATGTGGGACAAGTTCCAGGACACGCTGACCGAGACTCAACGTCAGCTCGAGTCCAGTCGCATGCAGTGGTCATCATTTGATGAAAACTTTGACCAACTGATAAAATGGATAGATGACATGGAATTCCAGATGCAATCGGAACCCGAAATGAAAAACACTCTTCAGGAGAAGAAAGGTGTACTTCAACATTATAAGGTAATACTTTAGTAAGGTCTGGACAATTGTTGGTCAAAACTGATCTCAAAGCAGTAAACAAGGGTAGTAGTGCTTAAATAAGCATGATTATACGTCTTATACAGGTCTGTCGTATGAGAGATGCAAACTGTTTAAAACAACACCAGTTCATTCTCCATATTTATAATTAACATGGTATCCAGTACTGGTTGTCCATGGTCCAATCTCAAAATTTTCCTGTAACATGCTTATGTAATGAATGCAGAGGATAACCAAATTAACTGTAACAATAAAAAAATTCTTCATCCGACAATGGTACTTTTCAAACAAAGTAAACAATAAAAGTTTTTATTTAATTTTTATATTATGATTTGATTGTTGTAGTTGGTATATTATGTTAAGATATGTTGCTTTGTTTGTAGACTAGACACCAGGACATCATGTCTCACCAGAGGATGATTGATAGCATCAATGACAAAGGTCAGGCTCTGTCATCTGGTCAGATCAGAGGCAAGCTGAAGCAGCTGAATAACAAGTACAACACACTGCGTGCCACAGCTGAAGTAAGTCCAGCTTAGTGTATTCACAATGATCTCCCTATGACAACTGTACCTCCATGTTTGATTTCGCTGATTCCTTTTCTAAGGCTGTAAGCTAAAACAATCAAACTTGGACATGGCCAAATGCGTATGTTTGCACAAGGCAGAGTCGAAGTGAAATTGCGACCAAGTAGAGATGGCATAGGCTACTCACGAATCACTGCCAAAGCAGAGATGATACCAGGTGTTTGCGAAAAATGAGCATATCGTGTTCCACATGTGGCACCCATTACAACTGATAATTTGTTTAAAAAATGTGTTTAAATTCATTGACCATCGCAGTAAGGATACATGTAGATCTAATATATAAATCTAAAATACCTCTCTACATGTATATATTCCATAATACATATTTTTCAAGTGATATGTTGAAGGCATTGTCCAAATGCGTTATAAACAATTACGTATTTCTGTGAAAGTAACCACTATAATCTACAACCTCATGTATGTTTGTAGGGCCGAGTGCAGCAGGCTGAAGAATATGTAGACCAACATCAGTTATACCATGACCAGTACCATCAGTGTCGTGACTGGATGACTGCGACCAAGGACAAACTGGCCATTTGTGCAGAGGTCAGCAGTGACAAGCAAGCCTTGCAGAACAGGATGGATCGAGTTCAGGTATATATTCTCTCTTACAATTTACTTATATACAGTCAAACCTGCTTGAGCGGCCACCTGTATTAAGCAGTCTTAAAGGGTCACCTTAATATTCCATCAATTTTAGTGCATTATGACCTGTATTATGCCTCTTGGCTTAAGAGGCCACTTTTTGTTACTCCCTTAGGTGGCTGCTTAAGACAGGTTTCACTGTATATTGCAGTTGGAGTTTGAGCCTGTGTCTAGATTTGAAATCACAGACCTCAGGCAAGCATTACTGCCTCATCTATTAATTCCAAAGAATTTCGTATTATTTTTCCTCAATAACATTGATTGTAATTCAAAACTAATTATTGAATCTTATGCATCATTTATATTTAGGCAATGCCAATACATAAATAAATATTTCTATAATTTAAAATTTCAAGTTGTATCCTTAATCTTTATAGCTAAGAACAAATCCAAATGCCTGTTGAATGTTTGCATTATTGGTTTCGATCACAATAATATATATGAATAAGGATTTCAGAAATTAGTTTTAATTTTTATTTTGTTATCAGGATATCCGAGCTGTCATGTCGGAAGGAGAACAAAAAATGCATAGTGTGCGTGGCCATGGAGAGAAGGTTTTACCACAAACAGCTCCCCATGGTCAAGCACTCATTCAGCAGGAGCTCGAGACACTCAGACAGGATTGGGACGGACTAGGTTCCAGGATCACTGACATAGAACAGAGTCTAGGCCAAGCTCAGCAGGCTATTACATCCTATGATAGCTCATGTGAAACACTCAGCCATTGGCTGCGTGATACCGAGGCTGAGGTCAAGGATCAAGAGCTGAAGTCAACTCTTGCAGATAAAACAAACCAAGTGGAACATGTTAAGGTAAAATATTAAATCAACTGCCAGATGATATTACAATAACCAATCGAACGCTGAAGAAGAAGAAGAAGATATTACAATAACTATCGACTAAATTAAAGGACGAAAACAAATGTTTGTATTGAAATATGATTAATTTATATTGTTTTGCTTCTGTTAGTAGAAATTATATTGTTTTATTCAAAATAGAATATTTGATGAATATTAATTCTACAATCAATTATAGAAATGATGCTAGCAGATGAAGAATTTTCAGGTTATGCATGCATAGACTGAAGAGAGATTTACAGGTTATGTTTGTCTATTATACGTGCCATGTTCGTTTTCTTTGACAGCGTGTACAACAGCAGATTCTGAACAACCAACCAAAGTTTGATGAGCTGCAGTCGATGGCTTTCCAGGTACAGGGTACCGATCCTCGACAACTCAACTACAGCACACAACTTGCCACCAAATACGAGACTCTCAAAACCAGGGTCAAGGTCAGTGTGATGTGGGAAACAATGTGTCTACTTATTTATTTATGTCCTTTGTACATAGACATAGACAATTTTAGAAAGACATGATACTATTATGGCTGGAATGGGCTATGTCGGAAAACCTGTTGTTTCTATGGCATTCTCTTAAAGTTCTTAAACAGTATTCTTTAAGTTTTAATGTAGAATTAATCTTCAATAATATGAATTTAAGGTAACTTGTTTACACAAAGAGCATGGCTGTCTTCATGAAACTGAGTCGGGGGCAGTAATCACCAGTCTTGCCCCATCCCCCCAACCTCTCCAAATATTTAAGACACTCTTTCTGATATATGTGGATATATGCTTATTTGATGACTAACTTTGTGTTTCAGGATGCCATATGTAAGTGGCAGGACATGGCTGATGAGCATCATACCTATCAGAGCAGCTACTCGCATGCAATGGACTGGGTTGGCACACTGAGGAAGAGGCTTCAGGTGTGTGGAGACCTGGCTGGTGACAAGCAGGATGTGGAAGTTCGCCTCGTCAAGCTGCAGGAGCTCGCTGCAGAGAAAGATGATGGCCGCCACGATGTGATGCAGACTATTGATATGGGTGAGAAGCTGTATTCCAGCACGGCATCTGAAGGAAGGGACATAATCAGGCAGGATCTAAGGTTAGTGTAGTTGCAGTAAAGGATGATCAACCGTTTTTGTTGCACTATAATACAGAAAACTTGAAAAACATGTACAGATTAAGACAAATTTTCAAATTCTTAACTCTTTGGATTAAGATTGTGAGCAGATCTCCAGCATAAATGTTTACAAGCTTGGGTTCTGGGGCGTTGTGAAATATGTATCACAGATTCGTTAACTTAGTGAGGATCATAATGTTTGACTTTGTAATGAACCTACATAAGCAGTTGGATAAAACATGATTCAAATAATGTCTTCTCTCCATCAGATGCCAATGATCTATTATCTCAGATTGTAGTTATAACATTTATATGTTTGACTTTGTAAGGAACCTACGTGAGCAGTGGGAAGGTCTGTGTGATGAGGTAGCCATGACACAGAGGAAACTCGAGTCAAACATGATGGAATGGTCTGCTTATGATGAAAACTTTGAGCAGTTCCAAAAATGGCTCATAGATGTTGAAGTGAAACTGAAAGAAGATGCAGAAATGAAGACAACATTGCCAGACAAGAAAGCCCAGCTGCAGAATCACAAGGTGCGGTTTGTTATTGCTAAAATTAAATATTTATTTCGGACTATTGTGATGTACTGTCAAGATATCTGGTGAAACCAATTTTACAGTATGGCCATCTAATTTCAACTCCATAAATAAATTTATTTATTCTTTATTTTATTGTATTTTATTTTATTTTATTATATTTTATTTTGTTTTATGCAGTCAAACTTTCTTTACATTCACATCAGCATAAGCTGTCGGTTACTGTAAAAATTATTTCACCAAATTTTGCGATTTTGTTTTAGGTTCTCCATCAAGACATTTTATCCAGACAACACATCATTCAAAGTCTGTCTGAAAAAGCTCAGAATTTGACGCAGTCGTCACCGGCAGCGAAAGTTGAGAAATTTGTAACTAAACTGACTAACAAGTATGAGAAGTTGTGTAAGTCTTCCAAGAAAATCCTCGGAAAGTTTGAAACGGCTGTCAAGGACCACCAGCAATACCAGGATGCCTGTCACGACTTCCAAGACTGGCTGAACCTGTCCCGCGAGAAACTCGAGTCCTGCGCCGACCGGTCTGGAGATAAACTCTCTTTACAGAGCAAGAAAGAAAGATTAAAGGTATGCAAGCTTTATTCTTCAAAACTTGTATCTTTTATCTTTCTTAGACTCTTTAGAAGAAGAAATTACATAAATGTATTTATGAATGCATATCTAAATATATTGAATCAATTAAATTGTTGTCATCAGAATTTTCTGTTGCACTGATTCTGGCTATATTGCATGCATTCTAATAGAGTTGTACATGAACAATTATAACATTACTTTGTCAAACTCTTCTTGACAACATTAATGTTCAAAGACATCTTTGTTCTGTACACTGGCAATGTTTATTTTGAACCTTGATGAGTTACTTATTTGAATTTGTATATATTTTGCTTTAAAATCAGAAATAATGAAGTAAATAATCTTGACTTGACTTATGTTATAGTACATACAGTTTAATCATCCAGTAGAGATGAGCTTAATTTGAGTTATGCAGTATCTGTACTGATGATTATAACAAATAATATAAAATATAGCTAAATCCAAGTTTCTCTGCTTTAACTGCTTGTCTGATCTCTCACAGCTACATGTATGTTGAACAATAATAATATAATTAATGATTATAATTATCTTTTAGGATTTCACTGCCAGTGTTTCTACGGGAGAGACTAAACTGTTGAATACCAAAGAGCTGTGTGACAAGACATTCAAGAACACGTCGCCCTCTGGCTGTGATATCCTGCGACGGGAACTCGATCACCTCCAGCATGAGTGGAACGATTACCTCGGTCTGATGAGTCAGGCGGAACTCTCTCTCGACCATGCCATGGTGCAGTGGGCCGACTTCGAAACCAAGTTTGATAGCTGTGCCGATTGGCTGAAGGAAATGGAACAGCAGGTTAAGGGTTACGATTTGAAGTCAACTCTGCAAGAGAAAGACGCACAAGTAGACAAATTTAAGGTAAACCAATTTTCAGAAAAATACTTTGTTTAAGGTAAATATGTTTTAAAACCGATTCTTGTGTAATGTGAAAGGGAATTTTATATTAACTATTAATATCTTCAGTTGCCGATCCAAACTTTTTGCAAAACAGTTTTGAGACATTGGCATCTCAATATTAGTTATAGAAAAGCAATAATTGGTGGGTGAGTAAAGATGGTCGTCTGGACACTCAGATTCTCAATCTGGATCAGCCTATGTATATTGACATATTTCAAATGTATTAAGTAAAAAATATGGGATCTTAATTGTTTAGTTCTAGTACATGTACAAATTAACTTAAATTGTAGGTTGTTTAATATCCTCGATGTATTACATAAAGTGTGTTACTTAGATCGTTCTCAATTTTGTCATCTAGAAACAACGAGAAGAAATCCTGTCTCACCAGCCCGAGATCGACCGCTTCATGGACGATGCGCAGAATCTGATGCACACGAGTTCCGACGTCCGTCTCAGTACCCAGGTCTCACAGCTGACCAACCGATACCAGGGACTCCTCTCACTGGTCAAGGTAATTTGAAAATACCATCATTATCAGGTTATACCTCAGGTTTTAGAATCGAGTTGGGTAATTCTGTACATTTAGTCACAGCTGACCAACCGATACTAGGGACTCCTCTCACTGGTCAAGGTAATTTCACTAATCAATGAACACTAGATTTTACAATAACCTGAAATAATTACAAGAAAAGTCAGAAGGCAATAATAATTTTAAAAAATAATTTGAATACGAGTCACTATGAGACTAACAATAAATGCATTCTTGTTGGCAGGATGTTTTTCCAAAAATACAGTAAATTTATTGTTTGACAGAAATCAAAATTTGTTTTATTTTGTACACCATTTGGAAGAGTTGTGTACTATTTGTACTACTGTGATAATGTTGATATATTTTAACACGAACTCAACAATCATTAGTTAAATAATGTGTTGTTTTGATTGCAGGACTTGATAAACAAGTGGGAGAAGTATGTGCATGAACATAACACGTATGACAATCGTCTGAGTGAGTTCCACCAGTGGCTACAGCTTGCCTGTCAACGCCTCGACTCGTGTCAACAACCCGTCGTCGACCAAGAGTCCATGGAGGAAAAGCGAGCTCTAATTCAAATGCTGAATTCTGAGCAAGAACACGGTTTACAGAAACTGAACTTGACAATTGAGGCCGGTGAGAAGCTTTACCCTGACACCGCTGCAGCTGGGCGGGAGAAAGTCCGACAAGACCTCCGATCTTGCAAAGAGGATTGGGATAATCTCTTCACTGGATTGAACGATGCGCAGAGAAAGGTTGATGCATTTCTTCTACAGTGGTCGTCGTACGCAGATGGACAGGATCATATGATGCGCTGGCTCAGTGAGACAGAATCTGCTCTGAGGTCGGACATTGATGTGAGGAACACGTTGCAGGAAAAACGACTACAGCTGCAAAATCACAGGGTATGTAGAAAGGTCAAAGTTGAACTGTTAAAAAAATATATATACCGATATTTTTGTTTTCTATTTTATTGCTTAAAAACATAGGTAGGTAGGAATTGTTTTTATTATGAATGTTTTTGGAAAGTGAAGAATGGGATTTCGGGACAAGGTATAGATGAGTTGTCTCCCTTATGAATATTTTCCCAAAACGGAAAATGAAAATAAATTTGTTTGTGGAGGATGGGGAGGGAGAACATGTTTTACAAATCTTTAGGTCTCATCAAAACTCCACCCCACCACCACAAGCAAAAATTGATCCATCATGAAACCTAAATAATTTAATGTACATACATGTATGTAATAATAAATGGAAAAAATTATATATTTTTTAATTGTTACTTTTAAAAACACTTTTTAACATGTATAATAAAAACACAAATACATGCAATATCTATAATACATCAGACAATTGCTTTGAATGTTTTGTTTACTTTTGACAGTCTCTGCTTCAAGACATCAGTTCTCACCACCGACTTGTTGACTCGGTGGTAGAGAAAGCTCAAGGAGTTCTCCAAACCACTTCCAACTCAGATGTGGCTTCCTTCATCACTAGCGTCAACTCTCGATATGAAAAACTCACAGTCGATGCCAAAGTAAGCACTTTATTATCCTGGACTTTATTGTGCATATATATGCTATCCCTTGCCATTAGAGAGAAATGTTTGATGTATTGGCCGGATGAATACAAATTAATATACTTTGTGCAAAGAGTTATCAAAACAAATATGTAAACTAATGTGTCTGCCCTTGATATAGTGAAGAATGGAGGTGTTACTCTAATTCAAAATTACAGTGTACTTATACATTTTACTAATATATAAATGGTACTATTTTCCACAATTTAGCTACAATAGTAAATTAGTTATTACTGTGCTAACTTGTAGATTATTTCTTTGATTTCAAGTCCATTTTCCAAAGTTACATAAACAAAAAAAAGCATCTTATTTGATAACGTTCTTTTAAGTTTAATTTACCATCTAAACGTAGGCATTTATGATATCAAATTATCTATTAGAGCTGGTAATATCTCAATAGGCGAAAACATTTAAAGATTAATTTTGTTCACATCTATGCTCTCTTTTCTTACAAGGTCAGGACTTACAGATTCAATGCGTTTGGTTGCTGTAGGATTGTTCTAGTATGTTAATATTACGTCTGGATTTGAATATCAATATGTTTGTTTTGTTCCAGGCTCTGATCAGTAAGTCTGAGCAGCACGTAGTGTTCCACCAGCAGTATCACAATTGTTATAGTATGAATTTGGATATCAATATGTTTGTTTTGTTCTCAGGCTCTGATCAGTAAGTCTGAGCAGCACGTGGTGTTCCACCAGCAGTATCACAATTGTTATACATGTAGTAGGAATTTGAATAGAGCTATGTTTGTTTTGTTCCAGGCTCTGATCAGTAAGTCTGAGCAGCACGTGGTGTTCCACCAGCAGTACCACGACACACTGCACTCGGCAGTCGACTGGATGACTCAGATGAAGGACAAGCAGACGATGTGTGCAGACACGTCTGGTGACAGACAGACCATACAGAACAAGCTCGACAGACTTCATGTACGTTTTACTATCTTCAATGTGTGAAGCGAGTTATATGCAAATTCATTTGTGTATACACAGAAGTGAAAACACTGTCCTTGGTTATCTACATAATTGCATACATTTATTATAGGATTGTAAACATCAACAGAAATATCAGTGTTGTTATATTACTGGTACATAAAAGTATGGAATATTAATCTTTAATTCCCCATTTTTGTTGCACAAGGGTAGGTAATATCTATCGGAAGTCGCATGTTGCATAGTAAATTAGCAAAATTTCTCACATTTGTTTCCTGTCTGAAATTTCTTAGTGCAATAATTAATTTTTCAGTGAAATGTTTGAGCACTTCATAATCAGTTTTAGGAATTCTATTTAATGACAAATTTGATGGGATTTTTTACAATGAAAAACCAAAATTCAAAATGTTATTAAAGTTTTTACATTGTTGTAGGAGTTGATCACGACTTTGCCCGATGGCATCACCAAGATCAAAGAGTGTGAGAAGAACGCTGAGGCGACGATGGACACGACCGCTCTGAAAGGTCGACAGTCGATTCAACAAGAACTGGA